>JAOYNT010033057.1:0-46894 GCA_037575995.1 Lingulaulax polyedra | reverse complement strand
TCCCTGTTCCGTTTTAGCTCCGCGTTTTCAGAGGCGACCTTTTTTAGCCTCTCCTCCTCCTTGGCCCGTTCCTCAGCCTTGGCCTTTTCAGCGGCGGCGTCCTCCTTGGACTGTTCCTTTGGGTTTTGGTCGCCACCCTGATTTTTTTGGTCGCCGCCCTGGGCGCCCTGACTCTTGTTTTTGTCGTCGCTCTTTTCCTCTTTTGTAGCGCCCGAACCTGCTTTCTTAGTCGTCATAGCTCTTTAAAATTTTGGTTATTCTTTTAACGCGCTCAGCGAATTCCAAATCGGCTCCCCAATCTAAAATTGACGTCTGCTCGCGCTCAAACTGGGCGACTAAGTTAGAGAATTTCAGCTTTAGTTTAAGATCGGTGGAGTTTACCGTTCCCTCCGGAAGTTTTAAAAGCTCCTCAATGGAGTGGTGCCGGTACGGCTCCAAGTGCTGAAGCATAAGCGCCCGCTGTTTGGCAACCGGGTTGTTTCTGAACTCCACCTCAATGATTTGGTCGGCGATCGCGTCAAGGATAACGTCACTTGAGCCGGCCTTTTTCGCCTCGGCGTACTTTTGGTTTAGCTGAGCAACCGTCATGTGAATAAACTCCGTACCGTAATCGATCGACAGGCTTACAAACTGAGTCTGATACCTAAGCCGGCACATGGCGTCCTCGGCCCACGTTTGGGCGTACTCAAAGTTTCGCTTCAGGTTGATCAACACGGTTTCCTTGTTATCGGTTGCCGCGGCGACTTGCATTTCATTAAGGGCCTTATCCGTTTGAACGCCCTCAGACCGGCCGACGATGTTGTAATAAATATCAGACTCCTTGCGCCTGATTTCCTCGGTTTGGTATTTCAGCGTTTCAACGTCGGCGTTTATAATACCCACCGGCTCACGCAAGTCCGACTCCTTATCCGGTACGGGTATCTCAACCATTGCCCCGGGGCCGGTCATTCTCTTTGTGGAACAAACCGGGCAGCGCAAAACGTTGTGGCGGCCGTCCAAAACGTACTCATTCGCGGCGTTACGAACAAACCCCCCGTCGCAAGCGTGGCCAAGCTCCCTATCCTCAAAGTCGCAATCCTGCTCAACGCTCCAATAAATAGGATAGGCGGCGCTCAAATCGCTGTAGTCCTTGTCGAGGTATCTCTTGAGCAATTTGTCCAGGTTGCTGAGTTGGTTGCTGATTGGGGACTTTTTAATTTCAGGGCTGCCGGCCTTCAGGGCAGTAGTCCAAAAGAACCGGGCCGGGCAAAACCCTAACTCGTGGGGGCTTTCCAACAAGGGGCTTTCGTCGTCGATGTCGCCCTTTTCAGATATCTCAAAAACCCGGTAGGTTTCGTCGTCAATTACAGCATAGTACTCAACCTCCTTACCCTCAATCATTCGCTTGAAGCGGTACGTTAACCACTCCATTTGGCTGCCGTCGGTGGTTCGGAAGTCGTGAATTGCGCCGATGTTTTTAAAGTAAACGAAAGGCTCCGGCCTCGACCCGCTTTGCTCCTCCGGGAGGTCAACAATCATGACGCTGTTAATTGCCGTTTTCATTACCTCCCACGCCTTAGTTTGCCAAAACTCGTGGCCTAAGACGTTTTGATCCTTATAGTCGGCCCAATCATCCTCAAGGTCGGGATCGGTGAACTCATAGTGGTAAAACGGGTTCCGGCTGTTAAAAATCTTGGTCAGCTCATTGTAGACCTGCTCCGTGATTTCATTAGTAGGAACCGGGTATCTGAAAAGGGAAACAAACAGGTAGTATTTATCCTCCGGAAGGATGCTCCTTACCCACTCAAGAAACTCAGTACAAGCAGAGGCAGCGTCTAACTGTCCCATGGCGGTTTCGACATGAAATTTTAGACGCTGCTCGTGTAATTTCGCCCGGCTGATTTCCGGGGTTTTCTTAGGGGCCTTAAGACTTTCCTTTAGTTGTTTTCCGAGTAAGGGCATTATCCGTAAACTTATAGGGGCTGTCTTTAGGGAGTTTCCAGCCGCCGTTGTTAGTCATCCCAAGCAAGCGCTCGGCGTGTTCCTTTTCAAACTCCTGGTCAGCTACTCCCTTAGCTGAACAGGTTAGTTTAATCTTGGCTTCTTCCATGGCTTACGGGTGTAAATCTTCTAACGCGTTAAAGTCGGACGGAGTGACAAGGAAAAGGTCGTCTGACCAATTTGGCAGCAATTGGAACGACAAAACGTTGCTGTCTGGCTCCTCAAGCCCGCCAATTTTTTTGTCGCCTACAAAAAGGCTTCTTACCGGTATAGGGTAAACCTCAGTCTCCCCCGAGTTGGTTTTACCGGTTATACGGCCGTGCTCATCCACAAGGAAAACGCCAAGGTTGTTAGCCGCGGCTTCGCACGATAATTTTTTAAGCTCCTTGATTGTGGAGCGTTGCTTGGTTCTCAAAACCATGGAGGTAAAGGAAGTCGGCTCACGGCCCACAATGATTTCAATACCTCCCACCGTTTGGTTTCCGCCTCCATAGGTACGGGGGGCTCCAGCCTCAACCTCGGGGTTCTGAACAAATGGAGAGGCAACAACCTTTGTTCCGTCGGCTGCCGCAATTAGGGGCGTCCAACTGGCCAGAACATTCGGGTTGGCGGTTGCGATTACGAACTTGTTAACCGTTCCGTCGGCTTGCTTCAGGCGTTGAAATACCAGCTTTTGAACTTGGCCGATATCCTCAACACAATCCTCAATAGTTATCGCGGTAAGGGCCGCGGATGCAGGGCAGCTACAATTTAAACCCATGACTAAAAATTTTAAGAATTATTAATTTTTTTCGGGCGGCTTACCCCTCGGCCTTGTGACAAATGTACTTCTTTTTATACAAAACAATAAAGCCCCCTGAAAAACAGAGGGCCTTACAATTTGCTACTTAAATCTCAAAAGTTCAGCGGAGGTGGGTCGCTATCGGTAAATACTTTGTCATTTCCCGCCCCGCTACCTTGGCCGCTATTCGATAAACCGTCCCTTGCCTTTCGGGCGTGTTTGGGGGTGGTTCTGTTCTTAGTGGCTCCCGGTGGGGTGTTGCAAACATAAGCCTCGCTTAATTGCAGCGATTTTGGCGATTGTGGGCTTATCATTCCTTCGTCGGGCCAATACTCCATCGGCTCGATAAAAGGCTGAGAAACCACCGTTATGGCGTCTTGGTCGGCGCTAACCTCCTCGACCGTCATAACGCAATCATCAAAACCCAACTCAACGAGGGTGTTGATTAGACCGGCGTTTGCGTTTCCGGCCATCCCTACGACAATTATTGCCATAGAAATAAACTTAAAAATTGATTTCATAAGGCTAATGTAACGTTTTTACTTTTTACCCGGGGGCAACATCAACGCGTCGGGCCGATATATGTCCTTGACGTCCGTATTGGGTTCCCACGTGCTGAAGCGAGGGTCTTGGGGGTTCTTTGTGATTTGGCCGTTCATTATTTGCCTTATAGCCTTTTCCATTAGCTCCTCGCCCATCGGGCAAAGCTCGTTTCTCCAAAGCCTCGAGGCCGCTTCCCTCGGGTTCATGTGGTAAAGGGCCGGGTCAATAAAGCACCAATCCTGAAGGCAAATGTCGCCGCGGTCAATACCCTGATTGAGCCAAAAAACTGAGCCGCCAGTAATGGCGTCCCTCATTCTGATAGCCCACTCAACGGACGACCTCCCCCGGTGCCTGGGCAATAGTGAGGGGTGGTAACCGATCCAGCCAAGCCGGGCCTTGTACCGGGTCTTTTTACCTATGTAGTCAAAGGAGTGGGCGCTTATGCCTAAATCAACGCCCTCCGGGAAGCTTTCAGCGTCAAGGCTGCCCGCCGGGATTCTCGGGATTTCGTTAATGGTTGCAATACGGCCAATATGGTTGTCGTCAACGGGGCAACTCACGCCCACAACCTCAACGCCTAATTTCAGGCACCGGCGCAGAACTTGACCGCCAAAGTACTTCTGTCCGGCAATAAAAACCTTAAGCGCCATACCTCTCGAAGTTTTCAATTATATGGATCAGCTGGCCAACAAAAACCCTAACTCCGGGGGCGCCCTTTACCGGCTCCGCTGAAGCAAGAAACCACGAGTAAAAGTCCATAATTGAAAGCCCGTCGTTTTCCGCCAACCTTTCAACGTCCTTCTTAGAAAGTACCTTCTCAGTTCCCGGCTCTCCAATGGTAACCACCACGGTTATTTTTGGCTCCACGTGGCCTGAATAATTGGAAGGTCTGAATATTATCGAAACCGGCTCAACCTCGTAGGCCTTACCCTCCCGGATCAATTCAGCCCTTGCCGTTCTGATGCCTGTGTAATGTTGGGCGCTCATTCCCGCCCGCCAGCGGTTGCCCTTTCTGATTGTGTGCTTTTTCCTCCCATCAAGAACCATCTGCCGAAAATTAGTTGGCCGGCCGTCGGGAAACTTTGTTGTGTAGTTTAAAATCATCTGCCGCCTTTATATTTAAAACCCTGAACCGCTCTAAAGTGGCCTCCATAGCCTGAGCCGTCAACAAGGTCTTTGGTTACTTTTTGCGCCCTTTGCCTTACGTGCGAGCGCCTCATGCTTTCGAGGCTTTTTGCCTTATTATCCCCGTACAGCCTTTGACTTTTAAGCACCCAATTAGGACTCCGGTTGAGGTAGCCAATTAACTGAGGGTGGCTTGTGTGGAAAAGGGTGGGGAGCTTCCGGTTTTTTCGGCCCCGGCCCTGAGCGTGATATTCGCAAACGTACTCAAGGAACTTTGTACCAACCCCGGCGCCTTGCCACTCAGGCATAACCACTAATCGGGTCGCCCGGTAGGCCTTGGCCGTGAACATCGGCGCAACTGCTAAATGGCAAACAAGCTCGTCGTTTACCGTGCCGATAAAGTACTCAGCCGCCGGCGGATAGGGGAGGTCTAAATAGTAATGCTCTTTAAAAAATTTCCAGTAATTTCTGTCGACCTTCCTAACTTCCAACTCGAAGGGTGGCCGCTCTCCGATTTCGTTTTTTTTTTAAACTCTCCGGTGGCCGTATTGAAAACCCAATCGGGCTGCACCCACTCAACAATGTCATAGTGTGGAGAAAGCAAAACGGCCTGTCCGCCGTTCTTGTTTCGGCGCCAACCCTTAGCGAAAGCCATCGCCCCAATTTTGGCGATTTGGCGATCCACAACCGACGTGAACTCGTCAATAATCACCTTCTCAGGGTTGTCAATTATGACCCTTGCCATACCGGCCCGGAACTGCTGCCCGTTACTCAGGGCGTGAAAGGGCCTTAACCAACTTGGAACATCGCCAAGCCCAACCGCGGCCAGGGAACCCGTTACCGCGTCAAAATCATGGTCGGGGCCAATAGCGTCCACAATTGGCTTATCCTTGGGCCAGCCGGAATAAAGGTCAACTATGTCAACGCCCTCAAATATTTTCTTACCGATCGATGTTTTCCCGCTTCCTGAAGGGCCAACTATGAGGCCAATACGCCAACCGTCAACCTCCTCATGTGGGATGTCGGCGTCGAGGTTAAACTTATCCCCCCTTTCAGCATTGAACAGCGACTTTACCCGGGCCGCCCTGTAGCTGTTAAAATCTTTGGTTTTGTTTCTGACTTTGATGATCATGTTACTACGATTTTGACGGTCAACCCTTCCTCATTGAACCGGTTAAACAATTTCTCCTGCTCGGCGGAGTCCTTTGCCATTATGATGACTCCATATTGCGACTTCCCCTCTATGCCGTCGTCATTAAACGACTCAGCGTCGTCCTCGTCGGTGTGGGGTTTGTGAACGGACGGGATTTCAACGTTCCAATCTGAAAGGAGGTCGGTATCCCACTCGCTGTTGAGAATTTCCCAATCCCAATCGCCCCCCAGGCTGTTTGCGGTTATGTTTGCCCGCTCCCGGGTTTTCTCGTCCCAACGCACCGCCCGGTAGTTCCACTTTTGGCCCTCCCACTCAACGTACCCGAGGGCGACCGTTCCTTGTTTGTCGGGCTTATTGTAGTCCTCCGTAATGACAATGTTTGCCTTTTCGATGTCGATCACCTTTGACCGCTGATTGCCCCCGATAATTTCGCCGGTGTTCAGGTCATGGACTATGCCTGAAATATCGCCGAGGAGGCGCATGTTTTCCTCAAGTTGAGCCCTTTGTTCGTCGCTCAATTTTCGAGGGTTCTTGTGGAATTCCTTCATAATTTAAACTTAAAAAAAGGCCCCGCCGAAAACGGGGAGCCTCTTAAAACCAACCAAACTTAGTGGCTGCAATATAGACATTTAATCGCTTTCTGCCTCGCCCTCTGGATAGTCCATGCTTTTAGCCAGCCTTGGTTCGTCGGGCCAACGCCAACTGTATTGCATTGACCGAACGCCAACGCGATCGTTATCCGGGTGTGCGGGGTTTAATAAGTCCGTCTGATGATTGACGCTTGTCCGCCAAAGCGTACCGGTTCCATCCGGCAAAACCTTGAGGTTGGCGCAACCGCTCTCGGGGCTGAAAACTTGGGTTACAATTGCCGGGAGACTTATCTCCTCAATAGGGGTTCCGGCGTAGTTGGATTGCGCTGACTTATCATCACGCGCAGGGTGGAATAATACCACCGCCCCCACGTAAGGGGCCTTGAGTTTCTTTTCCATGGTCGTTGTTTTTAGTTATGGAAATATTGAACGCTGACAAATGTAACAAAAAAGCCCCCGATAAAACACCGGGGGCCACTTGTCTACAAATCCGGGTATTTCAACCCTTTTCTCTAATCCCGGTCTGACTAACGCCGGGCTTGGCTACATGCTGCAAAATTTGTAGCGGGGGACGGACTCGAACCGCCGACCTGTTGGTTATGAGCCAACCGAGCTACCATCTGCTCCACCCCGCGGGTCAAATGTAACAATTTATTCAAACAAACCGCATTCGCTTATTAGGTGAGGATATTGGGTTTTGCACTCCGGCTCCGGAGCGTGTACGCACCAATCGGGGTCGCGAAAGGAAACGACAACCGTTTTGTGTCCCGGGTAAATTGGCTCGGCGTGAAGGCCCTGTGGTTTTGGTCGCGGCTTCAATTCGTGCGCTTTGGTTTGCGCCTTTTCTTGCCTCCAAAGTAGTGGTAAACGGCGTACCCAATAAGGTCAACAAACTCGTCGTGTTTCATATTAGGGAAGCCGGCCAGCTGAGAAACGAAGGTATCGCACCACGGGGTGTCCGAGTTTCCGATCAGGGTTACCCGGCCGGCCTCGATGCTTGGGCTTGCCGTACTCGCCCGCGCCTCCTTACCCTGGGCGACTAACTCGTTCTGAATTAAAACCGCTGAAAGGGACGTCGTTTCAATAAGCATTTGTTGTAGGCTATGCCCGCTCGCCTTTGGTTCGATATATATCCGGGACTTAGCATTGAGGCCGTTTAACTCGACGTAATTGGGCAGCATATTGAGAAGCCCGGGAAGCCTGAGAAAGTCATAATGAGCGTGTCTAATGTAAAGCCGGTTATTTCTCGCGTCAAGGGCGCAAACAAGCAAGCCGGTGGGGTCGTTTTTGGTTTTGTCAGTATAGGCGCCGTCAATGAAAAGCTCCCAAATTAGGCCCCTCGGAACCTCGTTCTCTGTGCAGTATTGGAACCACGCCTTTTTGATGTTACCGCCGCCCTCCGGTGTTGGCTCTTGGTCATATTGTCCGCTGTACTTGTAAGACCCCAAGAAACCCTCCTGATGCTTCAGAACGGCCTCAGTTAACCGCTTAGGATCAAGCAGCCCGTTAACGTAAAACTCCCGGAGGCTATCCGGCTGAACGCCCCCTGAAGCCTTGGCCGGCAGTTTAATGAGATCAACATCCAAACCGCGGCCCTTTGCCTTTTCCAAAATGTGGCCAGTCGGGTCGTTCTCATGGAGCCTTTGCATAATGCCAATCGTGGGAACTACCTCTCGGTCTTTCTTCCGTGAGGGCAGTACCGTTGTGGCGTGTCGGTTGGCCTTTTTCCTTACCGCCTCAGAGTCGGCCTTTTCCACGTCGATCAGGTCGTCCCAAAAAATGATGTGGGCGTGTTTCCCGATAATCGATCCGGTAACTGAAGTGTAGTATTGAACGCCGCCGAGGTTGTTACGCCAATCCTTCTCGTTGTCCTTGGTAAACTGCATCGTCCGGCCGTGGTTCTTTTTGATATATGGTTGGAAGTATTGTTGCCAGCGCCTCGACTTTACGATATCCTTTGTTTTCAGGCTTTGGTCAATGCTCAGGTCGTTTGAGTGGGTTGAGGTGAAAATAACAAAGTGGGGGGTTTCAATCCACGTCCAAGCCCGAGCCATTTGCATAATGGTTGACTTGCTCATTCCCGGGGGGATGTTGATAATTGTGTCCGGTAATTTCGGGAGGCCCTTTTGCGCCCGCTCAATAATACGCTGAACCCGGAGGCATAAATACATGATATGCCAATTGTCAACAAAGTCGTCCTTTGGGTTGACTACGTCCCAAAACTCCAGAAAGAACTCGTATAACGAAAGCCGGCACTCCTTGGCCCGCCGGGCAATCATAAGCTCCAACGCCCGCGCCTTTCCCTTCAGCCGCTCCTGTTCCTCCTTTATTTGTTCCTCCGTTTTCTCTACTGCCTCCAAAGTCTCGTTTTTTGTAAAAATACCCCAATCCGCGGAAACGGCGCCCCTACTCGTTTTCGTCTACCTCCTCCACGGGGTCAATACCCGAGTTGTTTGTTCCAAATTTCGCTTTTAGGGCATTTTCTATGTTATCCGGGCTTGTGGGTACAGGGGAACCCACATCGGCGCTGTAAAGCCGCTTAATTTCGATTTCAATCTCCTCCTCGGTCATGTAGCTATATGCGTTACCTATACCCATTTGAACGTTGGCCTCAATTTTCTTAGGGGCGTTAAAGCCCAGGATATCAGCCCGCTTCTCTATGCACTTGAAAACCATCTCCAAATAACGGACGTCGCCAAAGGTGTCCTCCTGTGAGCGTTCCTTCAGCTTACCGCCACCAACACGGCCGCCGGTTATTTGCCCGCCCTCAATCTTTGTCGACCGTTTGCCGTTCTTGGACTTTTCCCACGCCGCCCAACACTCCGACTCTATGAGGTCAAGCTTTCTGAGTTCCCGCTCAACCAATTGGTCAACAAACTCCTTGCGCTCCTCCTGCCACTCGACGAGCATATTCTTTGCGTCGTAGGCTATTTGCTGCCGGCTCAGCTGGTAACCCTGATCATCGGCCGCGGCGTTTACCTCGTCGGTTATGGCCGCGTAAGAAAGGCCCTGAAGCACCCCCCGGGCAATGATCGACCTATCCCGCTTTTTTTGATCCTCCGTCCTTTTTCTCGCCGTGTCGTGCGTATGAGCCATTTATCGAAAGTGCCTTTATTTGTTGCAAAGTACGTTGTTTCTCCCAAAATTGGAAAAACCCCTTTACTGTTGGGGTGTTTGGGTTTCTTTTACAGGGGAGGCGTTTTTTTGGTGTTCCAAAAGGGCGTCGTACTCCTTCTGAAGGCGGTCTCGCTTTTGCCGTTTCTCATCCAACTTACGGAGGGCCTTTTGGTAGTGGGGGTGGCTCTCTATGCCGAAAAGGTCGTGGGGGTTTTTAAGCTCCTGGTCGTGGATGCGTTCCCATTTGGTCACCTCTCCTTTTTGGGCGGCAAGCTCTCGCTTTTTGCGCTCCACCTTTTCTGAAAGGGGAACCTTGAGCATAAATTGAAACTCGCCGATTTCAATAAGTCGCTTCGGGTTTTGTACCTGAAGCAAAGCGGCCCGGTAACGGAAGTACCACTTCCACCTCATGAACGCTTTAAACCGGTAGCCAGACCACTCGAGTAATGTTTCGGGTTCGGGGCCGTAACCGCTTTTCCTGTGTATTTTAATACGACAGCCAAAGCGCTTGTAATCGGAGTACTCGCTATCGGGGGGAACTACGCTCATGCCTTTACTGGGCATATCGCCAATATTTGGGCTCATCCAATATAAGCCCCCGCTCACATCCGGTACTCCCATCGGTTGCAAAACCCTCACCAAAGTAGCCGTTTCCACCGCCGGCACCGGCAAGCATACATGTTCTACTATCTAAATAATCCATTGTTTCGCCGGTGGTAACCCCGTCTTCGCTTGTTTCTACATTACTACCAACGCTCGGCTTTTCTTTACTTGTTAATTTCCATTCCATAAGTCGTGATTTTGCAAGGGAACTACGCTCATGCCCTTGCCTTTTTTGGTTTTAAATTCCTTGAAGCAAACTCCCAAAATGGAGAGCCGCTGTAGCCCTGTTGGGCCTCATAAAACGCCTGTGCAAACCCGGCGGGGGTGTTACTTCTTAGCTCCTTTGTTCTTTGGCTTTTACCGCCGAGGCTCATTATTGGGCTGCCCTGTTTATTACACCTTACCGGTTCAATCGGACGCTTTTCCATTTCACGGTTAAAATCACCCCACAGGCCGGTTTTTTTGGTGTACGCGTTACATTCGACAACAAACTCGGCCTCCTCCCGGGATAGCTTGCCGTCCTTTCGGCGGAGCCGGTCTAACTCGTTGTGGTCAGCGTCGGTTAAATTCAGGTAACCGGCAAAGTCGCAGGGGTTGAAAAAATAGCCGGCGCCCAATTCAGGAAATATTTTGTTAATCCGGCCCACCGGGTTTTCGATCGCCCAAAAGAACTCACCGCCCTCCTCATACCAATCGGGATCAGTCGCGGCGAATAAGTCCACAAGCTGAAGGGTTGTCTCAGTTAACCGGTTGCTTAATTCCGTGCGACCGTCGGCGTCCTTAGCCTTCCAAGTCCAGGCTCCAGAGGCGGCGTAATCAGTACAGGGGACGGCGGCAATTATGCCGTCAACGTCCTCCAAAATATTGAGCGCCCGCTCACAACTATCGAAGGTTAAAACGTCATTTCCGGCCTTAATATCCCACGGCCAAGCGTCCCAACCATTAACCGCAAATGGTCTGGCCCACTCTCCTGAATAATCGAACAAACTTAGGAGCCTTTTCATTTACGCGATATTTTATGGCGAGGGTAATTGCTGTAAACCGTAATTACCTCAGATGTTATGTGTTTTGTCATTGGCCAAGCACTCCACCAAATGTTAACCCGCTTGCCGTTTTTCAGCCTGATTATGGCATTCCATGAATACTCGAGGGCGTTCAGGTTTAAGCAGCTGTTGAAAGCCGGGCGGTATTTTTCGAGCGCCCTCATTAGCCTATTTACTCCGCGGCCGGAGCCAAGCCCCTTAGCCGACCACCACCCTGAATAGGGAAAGAACTGCCCTTCGACCACCCTGCCGGCCCGGTTCATAAAGCAAAAAGAAACCTGTGTATCATTCACCACCTCGCAGGGAAACCCGGCAGCGCTTAGCGCCTGAATAGCATAACCGACCCTCTTGGGTTGGAGCCTTTTCTCGCGCTCCTGATTTAGCCTTCTACTCATCGATCCTGATGTGTTTCATTTGCTGCTCCTCGTAGCGTTGCACTACTTTTTTTGCCGCCGTGTACTCCTCCGCCGTTACCCGGGCGTTGAGAATTCTCACCCCGGGAAGGTCGTCAAGCTCCTGCTCGCTGTAAACATTAGCCTTGTCAAAGTCTGAGTTTCCCTCGGCGTCGCACTCGATAAAAACTCGATCGTCGTCGGCCATACCCGCGGGCCTGAAGCCCCACTCCCGGGTTAGCTCCTCGATGCTTGTCGGCTTTACTAATTTGTCGCTCATAGTTGAAATTTAAAGTTACTGATGTTTATCGGGCATTTGCCGCACCTGAAGCCCGGCCGGCCACTCGTTTATATCCTTACCAAACCGATCCTTTAGGCCAAAGCTCTCAGCTAAATGACAGCCCAATTGCTTAACGAAAACAGGAACACCGGCGGCCCTGCATTGCTGAATAATTACCTCAAACCACGCTATGTCCGCGGGTCGATATCGGTACTTGCCCGTTTTGTTTCCGGACTCCCCGCCGATAATTACCCAATCCAATTTTTTGAGGGTTTCGGGCGTGAAGTTTACCGGGCCGATGATAGGCTCAGCGCTGGCAAATCGCAGCCGTGCGGGAACCTCAAAAAGGGTGTCCACCCGGTGCGCGAAGTCGTCATTCTCAACGGAAACCCCAAGCCACACGTTTTTATATCCATTTTCGCCCCAATCATCCGGGAGGCGATTTAAGACGTTCTCAGGGCGTTTTGTCAATATTTGGTATGTATGCTCCGGGGTACGCCTAATAACGTCCCACGCGTCGCCGCGCCACGCGTCAGCGCCCTTTATAAAGAAGTCTGACCAACTGCAAGTAAATATCAGGCTCGGCGTTTTCTGCCTAAAGGGGGCGTTGAAATTTGAAACGCTCCGTATTATTTCCCGGGGGTCTTTTTTGTATCGCTCCTTGTCCCGGAACATATAACAGTATTTACACCCGGGCGAAACCTTACGGCAACCATGCCACGGGTTCCACGTGTCCTCAGTCCACTCAATTTTGCTATTAACTCCCATTGTTACAGGTTTTGAACGTAGCTCTTAAGCTCGGCCCGGAACTGCTCCTCCTCAGTTTCCTGCCGGTCTAAAAGGTCGCCGTGTTTATCAAAGTCAAATATTTCCTTAATCGCGTCGTCGCACATTTCCTGAAGGGTCTCAGGGGGAACAGCGTCAAGCTCAACTTGGCCCAACCCGTCCCAATTAGCCGTGCGGCTGTCGGTTGGCTTTGCCGGCGCCGGGGGCAGCCTCATTTCGATAACCTGATCCTCCGTAAGGGCGACCCGCTTAACCTCCACGTAGACGCCGAAGTCGTTTCTCAGGTTTTCCTTTATTACCCTGGGGATGTCCTCCCCGCTCGGGTCATAGTCGCCAAAGTAAATAATGACAACCCGCTTGCCGCTTTCCTGAGCCTCAATAAAGCGGTCGGCGGCGTCATTTAAAAACGTGAGGCTTGGGTAACCCTTACAGGCGCCAAGGGCCACATCCCACTTTTTGCAGGTTTTCAAGAAAACGCCCTGCAAGGCCTTTTTTTCAATAAACACCTCCGGGAAGTAGGCTTGGTTTGACCACCGGTTTAAATAGTAATTATTCATCCAAAGGCCAACCTGCTTTTTCGCCTCCTCAACCTTCTCATCAAGGGTGACCTCCTCATATTCAGTCTCGCCGAGCATTTCCCGGTCGTGGTCTGAAAACGCGTTGTACGATATGAGGCCCTCCCGGCGGGCGACCCCCATTGCTGCAACAACCCGCTTATAGTGGCGGGTTGTGTTTGTCATTCCAATACTTACCAATTGGTAGTGCAAGGCCCGGAGAGTTAAAACCCCCTCCTCGTATCGCCTTACAATATCCACGGCGTTGTTTGTGATCCAATCTCGTGTGAACTTGTCCATGGCCTTAGTGCTTGTATTTATGAAACCCGCTCGGGTTATAAACTTTCTCCCCCGTATCCACATCTACAACCGACCCCTGAAACATCCGGGCAAAATCGGTCTTAGCCTTGTCAAGGTTCATACACTCCCAATTCAGATCAGCCTCGGCGCTTTGAATTCTCCTCGGCGTGTGGTTTTCGGGACTCATTTCCCGGCGCTTTTTACTGAGCCGGTCTTTTCTTTTCAAGCTTGATTTTACAGCCTTAAGCGGCTTGAGCAGGATATCCACCTGCTCCATGTCGCTGAGTTTATCAATTGAATTGTCGCTCATAGTTTTTAGTTTGACTGTGATTTTAGGTTGGTAATAAGAAGAGGCTTGGTAGTCGCGTGCATGGTTAGCCCCCTAACCTCTACAACGCCCTCAAAACCGCTGGCCTCAATTTTGCGAATAACCGCCTCCACACTTTTACAGGTGGACTTTTTGTAGACCTTCAGCAGGTCTTTTCCTTTAGCCTCCCAATGAGTAACGGCGTCGGCCAATTGGGGGGTTAACTTTCTTTTTGTGATTTGCATAGTCGCTCTTTGATTAAATTTTACCCTTCGGGCTTAGTTTAAGTCCCTTACCTCAACCGTTTTGGCCTCAACCAATTTGCCGGTTTTTTTAGTAAGGGTGTAATCAATAACGATGCTTTTTCCCGCCCGCCTGTTTTCAACGGAAACGCCAAAGTGATCTTTAACATTTTTCGGTGTAAAGCCGTTCATGAACACCTCGTTTGTAAACGAAGTCCGGTATTGTTTTTCTGCTTGGCAAAGGGCCGCTTCCGTTGGCTCGCTAAAGGTGGTGTTCATTTTTTCGCTCTTAATTACACCGCTAATATATAAAGTATTTTTTTATAACCAAGCGTTTAGTAAAAGTATAAAGAGCCAGGCCAAAACAAACACACCCGCGGAAACTAAAACGATCGCCACAAGCTTAACCCAATTAACCCACCGCCTCTTTGTTGGAAGCAAAAGCGGATCATTGGGAAGCTCAATCAAATCGTCATCAGGATAGGAAAGGTTAAATAAACCTGATTTGCCCGTTATCGGTCTTTCTATCAGCCGACGGGTGTTTGTAAACACCCAAAGGTGATAACCCCGCAAATCGCCTTTTTTAGGGTTTACGCCCACCCGCTTCCACGTTTCGGCCGTTACCTTAGAGGCAGGCACTACTTTCTGAAGGTCAACCTTTGCCAAAATGGCCCCGTTGTAGAACCCTCGCACATCCGGGTTTTTTGCGCTGATGATTAAAAGATCGCCCCGGTACTTTGTTTGCTGCCTTCTTAACACCCCGCCCTGAAGGCCGTCGGCGATTTTGGTGGCGGTTGGGTTTTTAACCGTAATTGCTTTGTGTAAAGCTTTCATCAGAATAAACTGTTTTGCTTTCCCTCGTTGGACTTTTCAAATTTTAAATCCGGCCCGGTAAAAACAACGCTCCTCCTATTGCACCGGACTAACATTCCTGAATAGCCTCTCGGCCTTTTACCCTGAGAAACGTCCACGTTGTGAAATTTATACTCCTTTGGCTCAATATCCCCTGCGTACTGATCCAAGCCGACAATCTCCTTGGCAACAACCACCTCAGACCCGGGGCCGCTAAATATGGAGGTGCATACAAGCTCCTTTCTATCTAAAAACACGGAACCCCGGGTCGCGCCAAATTCAGCGATCGTGTCGCCCGAATAAGTCGCCCTTAGCTCATTATACTTTGCCTCGGGTATTTTAGAAAGGGAGGTCGTCATCGTCGTCGTTTGCTAATGGAGGCATGTCGCCGCCTTGGCTTTGTTGGCTTTGTTGGCTTTGTTGGCCTTGGCCGTTTTCAGCCGGCTTAGAACTTAGCATCTGAAGGGTAAACCCAATAAGCTCAGTTTTGTAGTGCTTTTGGCCCTGGGCGTCCTCCCATGACCGGGTTTTATCCTCCCCCTCGATCAATACCAAGTCCCCCTTTTTAAGGTACTTTTCAGCAACCTCCGCCTTTTGGTTGTAGAGGGTCACGCTGTGCCACTCGGTTTGGGAAACAAGCTCGCCGTTCCGGTTCTTATACTTCTTGTTTGTTGCCACGCTGAAATTAGCAACCTTGCCGCCGCCTTCAAAATCTTTGATCTCAGGGTTTCCGCCCAAGTTGCCTACTATTATTTTTTTCTGATACATGCTAAAGTTCTCTTTTTTGAATTGGTTTAATCACTTCGTAAAACTCCGGCTCCATTTCAATACCGCTGTTCAAAGGGTCGGTATCGAAAACAACCTCTCCCCCGGCCATAATAACCGCGTTGGCGTCCCCGGTTGGGTTGTAGCCGTAGGCCAAATAAGCCCAATCGGTCAGCTTGGGGTCTTTCTCAAACCGTTCCCTTTTAAAGCCGCGCCTCAGAAGGTAATCGTCAAGAAGCTCAAGGTAATTTGAAGCGTCCAAAACGTCTACCTGCAAAACCTCCTCGGCGTCACGCGCACCCGTTAGGCAAGCAATGGCCGCCGCCCAAGGGTTGTTTGTTGCGGCCCCCTCATGAATTCGACGGGTCTGCTTTTTTTCAAAATAAAGGTTAACCGGCGGGTGTTCCCTTACCTCCAAAAGCACCGGCTGAAGCGGATTGTTAAAAGTCATTTGATGAAGGTAAACCGGGTGTCCGGCATTAAGAAGCTCAAGCTCCTCCTTTGTTGGAGTCCAGGCCGAAATCACATCGCCCCCAATTTTTTTGTGCGCCGGTAAATCCCGGTACTCCCCTTGGCCCTCGGCAAAAATGACGTTTGCCCCGAAAAAGTTTTTTATTTCCATTACTCTAATTTATCGTGTTTGTTATGACAGGGCCGACAACGCATTTTAATATTTTGAACTGAATAAGCCAACTCGGCCCGGCCCGACTTTTGGCACTCGTCGACGCTTATTTCATGGCTGCAATCAATAGGAACACCGGAGGACGCGTTACGCCCGCAATTGTCCTCCTCGCAAAAAATGTAACCGTAATCACAAAGCATCTGATCAATTTTCAGCTGCTTGGCTTTTCTTACCTCTCGGTCAATGTGGGCCTTTGTAACCCGCTCCCCGGTGCTTGTCCTGTACGTGTTCAATTAGTCGTCATTAGCGGCGGCCTTTTTGCCGTCGTGTTTCTCTTCCTCATCGCCCCCGCTAAACATATCCAGCTGAGCGGCTTTGCCTTTGTAAATATACTGATAAACCTCCTCCTCGAGTTGGTCGATCCGGTCTTCCAAGGCCTCCTCAAATCCGTAGGTTGTGGCGTTAAATTTCAGCCTTGGACTGTTTAGGGCCACATTTGGCCCGGCCTCCGTTTTAAGGGTTCCCATAATGATCACGCCGCGGTTATCATCCTGCCCGCTAAGAGCCAGACCATTGACGTCGATGTGCTGAATTATCCAATCGTAGGCCTTCTCGGCCTTTTTGTTTTGGTCTTTGGTGGCCTTGAATTCGTCACTCCTTACCACGGTCAGCAACTCTTTAAAGCGTAGGGTTACCGCAAGCATGACGTCAAAATCATCTAAACGACCAAGCAAGTCCGGGTGTGGATCACGGGCGTTCTTGTGGGTTTCCTCCCGCTCATACGTTTCTCCCCCGGCGGTTTCGCGGACGGTAAAATCTACTTGCAAGCCGCCCGACTTGAGGCGCTTAACCTTTCTGAGAAGAAAGGACTTTCTGTTTGGGTCTTTCATAAAATGAAAATTTGAATTACTACTTATTTAAACTTGTCGAAAACAAGCCCGAAGTGCATCGAGCCAATTAAATGAAGCTCGGCAATGGCCTGTTTGATATCATCCTTTCCTAACTCCCTAAACTCCTTCGTTCCTACAAACGAAATGCCCTCGGCCGTGGCCCTTTCCTCTATGCAAACCGAAACCATAGAGGCGAGCCTTTGCTCGGTTCCCTTCATTGTCAGCGCCTCCCCAACGTGATCGCGGAAGGCCTGTTTGAACATTGGTATTAGGTAAGAATAAAGGTAGGATAGCATCGCCGGCCCCGGGTCTGCGGGAACCTTCTCAATCGTTATGGTAAAACGGCTGTTTGGGTACGCTGAAAGGGCGTTGTTTAGCTTGGCAATATTGACAACCTTAAACTCGCCCTTGGCGTTGGTAACACCTATGTGGTTAAAAACCTGCTTCACGACTCTAATTTTAGGGCCTCAAGGTTTTCCTCTATATACACAGCGACCTTCTTTTCGTTTGGATAGCAATTGCCGGCCTTGTATTTTTCACGCAGGAAGCTATCCCAAATGTAAAGAAGGTATTTAGCAGGGACGTCTATCATTTCAGTTCCCTTGTGTTTCCCGAAAGTCATCGGGTCTCTATCTCCAAGTGCGCTCATTGTTGAAATGTTAGGTTAACAGTTGATTTCAGCCAGTTAGCGATAACCCCCCCCGGACTTATCTAAGGCCTCAACCCTTTCTCCCTTTACTCGAAACCGGTCAATTATTGGCCCCTTATGGCCGCCGTAATTATCACCCCTAAACCAACAGTACGGCCGCATTGAAAAGGCCTCAGTAACCGCCTTAATTTCGCCCCGCTCGCTTTCGCCCTCACGCCCCCACAGGTGATCAGGATCAGGAACAAAGGTTATACTTACGGACGCCTCAAGGTTTTCGTCAAACTGATCTATCACCTCGTTGTAAACGGCCTGCGCAAAGAAGCTTTTAACAATCCACCCGCCCGGCACGGCCGGCCGCTGAAAATACTCCGCCCTTCCCGGGCATTCTACGTCTTCAAAATTTAATTGCACCTTATTGCTCATCGCTCTTAATTTAGAGCCGGGTGCAGGACTCGAACCCGCGACATCCTCTTTACAAAAGAGGCGTTCTACCAACTGAACTAACCCGGCAAATGGCGCCCCCGCTACTTAGGGGACGCCGCTTTTAACATTGAGTTACAAACTCGAAAGAACGCGCTCAGTTTTCAGCCGTGAGCTTGGCCCGCCGTTATTTTTCTGAGAACTCGGTTACAATTAGCTCAGTTTGCCCGCGCTTTACTTCCTCAATAAAGCCCTGATAACCGTTTTTCTTAGCGAATTCAACAATCGCTTTCAGCCTTGGCCCCCCGAGGCTTTCGCCCTGGGCAATTTTGAACAGCTGAACATTTTTGTTTTTGGCGATTGCGAGCTTTACGGCGACCTCCATTTCCTGAGAAGTAGAAACCTCCCCGGGTCGGAAGGGAACGCCGTTTAACTGCAAACCGTCCTCATTAAAGGTAAGCCCCTTTATTGGGAGGTCGCTTTCCAAAATAATTGTTTCACGCTCCGAAGCTAAGGCCTCCAGCTTTTTATTGATTGCGCCGGCCTCCTTGGCGGCCTCTGTTAGCTTTTCCCGGCTCGATAAATGCTCACGCACTTTGTTGTGTTTGGCGTTGTGGCTGTCGGCCTCATCAATTTTCTTCTGTATTTTTTCAATGTCCTGCTCCGGGTGAGTTTCAAGCCATTTGTCGGCCTCTGAAATTTCCTGCTTGATAGCCTTTTTTCTGCGATCCCGGTTCTTAGCCAACTCCCGCTTTTCATTTTCAGCCTCGGCAATTTTGGCCTTTATCCGGTCAAGCTCCTCCTGCAATGAAGCCAAGGCCGCGCCTTGCCTTTCCTCAATTTTCTGAGTCTCCTCATCAAAATTGGAAAGTATTTGCTCTCGCTCCTTTATGCCGTCCCCCACCTTTTCACGGTTGGCGTTCAACGTTACCGCCTCGGTCTTTTCGTCAATTATAGGCTGAACCGCAATCGGGCTTGAGTATTTTTTTATGTCGTCCTCTGATACGCCGCTGCTCTTTATGTTTGACTCATAAACCCGAACGGTGCTATTGTAGTCCTTTCTCTCCGCCTTCAGGCGCTCAACCTCGTAGCCAATTTTCTCGAGCCGGTTTCTACCCGCCTCAGGAAGCAGGCTCTCTACCAAGGCCACCTGCTTACGCCGGCCCTCCGCCGTGGTACTCCATTGCGTGAACTCGTGGGCGTCAAAATCCTGATAGTTAAAAATCGCCTGTAGCGCTGAAATACGGTTGTCACGCATCCCGTCCTTGGTTTCAATTGTCAAAGTGCCTCGGGGGTTCTTTTCGCTGAACCTTAGCTCAACGGTGTACTCGTTACCGTCGTCGCCAATTATGGTTTTTGCGTAGCCCTTTTCCTTTCCCTTTTTCAAAAGGTTGTCCGACCGGTCGCCGGTCAAGAGGGTTGTAATTGCGCCCAGGAGGGTTGACTTTCCGATTTCGTTTTCACCCGTTACGAGGTAAACCCCGTCCTTAAATTCCTGTGAAAAGTCCTCAATAGTTTTGAAGTTCTGAAGCTCGATCTTTTTTAGAATCATTGTCGCTCTTTTTATGGTTACTAATTGTTTGCTAAACTATGCTTAAAAAATTAATTTACAAAAGGGTGTTTTCAGGCGGCGCAACAAGGCGCTCCTCAATCCACCCGGGGTCTGATGTTAGCTTGTAAAACCCGAACCGGGTCAGCAGGAGGGCGTCGGCGTTTGCCATGGTCACCTTTTCAGTTGGGAACCACATTTGAGCGCACTCCTTAAAGTGGTTTTTTCGGTCGGCCTTGCTCTGGCCCTTTATCCAAACTTTAAGGCCCTTTTGCCACGATAGCGGAACAACCTCCGCGTATGGTACGCCGCAAACCGTAAGGGTCGCCTTAATGGCCTCGTAGTTGGCCAACATCCGGTTTATTTGGAACCTTTTACCCGGGTTGTCGGCGTCTGAGGGGCGGGCCTGTACCCTTTCGATTATCGCAACGGCCCCGGCGCCGTACTCCTTGATTAAAAGCATTAGCCGGCTCGTGTCGGTTTCACTTCTTTTTGCGGGGTTTCCTTTTGGCGTTATTTTGTTCTTAATTGTAACCTTTCGGATTGGCATTTTACCTGAGAAGATGCTCTTTGTTTCGCAGTTGTAAACCGCGATACCACCACTCGCCCCGGGGTCTATTCCGATTATTTTAGTGTACTTCATCGAGCAGCCTTTTAAATATTTCCACCTTCATTATTTCGCCCTCTATTTGCGCGACGCTAACAAAAACCTCCTTCGCGCCCTTGTCGCCGGGTCGATCCCAATAACTCAGCCTTACAACGTCTGAGTTATAATCGACCTCGAAGCCATCCAATGTTAGACAGGCCGGGCAAACTTGGCACAAAAACTTGTACTTCGCCTCTATCGCCTCCCGTAAAACGTATACCTTACCCTCGGGTATACCCTGAATCCAATCAATCGTTTTCAGTTTCCTCATCGCTCTCATTTATTACAATCAAATTTCTAATGTCTTTTTTTGCCTTCAGTAGCCCCCTGAAGCAAGCCTCAACCCGTTCCCTTTCCGCGATTTGCTCAGCCTGGGCGGCAATAAAGCCCTTACCCTCGTTTACAAACTGCTTGGCCTCAATTACCTTCTGAAAGGGGCTAACTGTTTTGGACTTCTCATAAGCGGCCAAGGCCCGGTTTTTATGGTTTTGAGTAACCCTAACATCGCCCTCAATCAAACCGGCCTTTGATAAATACCGGCTTAAATACGACCAATTTGGAAAGCTTGGAAGTTCGCCGGCCTCTTTGAATTTATCGAAAACCTCACAAACCAAATGATAGAAGTCCTCCCTTACCTTTTTGGCCACATCAGGGGCCGCAAGCAAGGCCACGGCGCTGCTTTCTGAATTCCGGTTTGCTTTTCCAATCAACGCCCCCCGGCGCTTTTTATAAGCCGTTAATATTTTGGTCACGTACTCAACAGAAAAGGACTGATAATGGCCCTTGTCCTTCAGGTACTCATCAAGCTCCCCAATACAGGCCAACTCGAAGGCAATTTTCACCTCTGAAAATGTCAAGTCCTTGAAATATCGCTGGAGTATTTGAAAGAACCGGGTTTTCTCATACCTGCCCGGCTCTGCCTTGATACCAACGTCCCTCATTATGAAGGGGAGGGCCTTGCCAATAAACTCAACAAGCTCCTCGTTGCTTTTTTCGCTGATTTTTGGGTTACTTATCGCCGCGGCAATTTGGGCCTCCGACTCGGTCATAATTGGCCGGGCCGCTTCCAAGCTCCTCTCCCTTTTGGTTATTAACTCGTTTTTAATTTTTGCGGGTAGTCCCATTAGCTACATTTTTAAATATTCAAGAGCGTCGTCCTCGACCTTTGCCTTGCCGGCGACCATTTTAAGTTTTCCCTTTTCATGATCCCCCCGCATAAATTGGCGGCCCGTTGCAAGCCACCCTCGGGGTGTTCTTTTGGTGTTTGAACTGTCGCTCCAATCGGCAACGGTCTGCCGGTAATATTCCACATCAACGCCGAGCGCGACCTGCTCCTTCATTTTTTTTGTCCAAACCTCCGAGTTGTTTACGGGGCTGTTTGCAAAAAGTGTTTTTTTGTTCGGGTTCGGCTCGTTACCAAAAAGCCCCTCTGATTTTTTTTGAGAGGGCGGCTTATTAATACTTGTAGTATTAGTACTTGTAATATTATACTCCGTGTTTTTAAGGATACCCCCTCCGTCTTTTTCGGGATACCCCTCACCAGATTTTTCGGGATACCCCCCCTTATTTTTAAGGAGGGGGTATATCTTACGGCCAATAACCTGATTTGCTTCCTTAACAATCACAACCTCAAGGTGTCCCAATTTAGCCAAATTTGAAACCCAGGCCGAAATTGTCTTGGGTGATTTTTTAAACAGGTCGGCAAAGTACTTGTTAGACGCCCAACAAAACCCCTCGCGGTTGCTCATGGCTGTTATTTCAGCGTAGAACAATTTCTCGGAACTGCTAAGGCTCTCGTCGTACCTGATGAAGGCCGGTATTATTGCATAAAAGTTTGGTTTCTGCTCCATAAAAAAAAGGCCGGGTTACTCCCCGGCTCCAAGTTGTTTATTTACGTTAAAAAGTCCCTCCCGGGCAATTTTCATGTTTTCGTCGCTTTCATTAGGAACCAATGTTACCACCGGATAGCGGCTTTTTGATCCCGGCTTTTGGGACTTGGCAAATTCAACGTTTAAGTCGAAAATAACGCCGCTTACAAAACCGTTGTGTTCGTTCAGCGTGTCAAAGGCGTCCCTAATGTTTGGGATTGTAGAGGCCACCCCCTTAGTGCTAAACTCCCAAAGCCCGGCCACCTTTTTGACCTTTGGTAAAATGAACTTAAGGCTCAGGGTAACAGTCCAACCTTGAGGAGAGGGGCAGCGCTTTTCTACTGAAGCCATAAGGTTTGGGGACTCGCCAATCGTTACCTCTTTATACTCTTGATCCTTTACGCTCCAAACCTCAAAGGTTTCGCCATCGCCGCTGGCAAAAAGCCGGCCCTCTTGATCCCGGTATTCATAACGCTCAAAGCATGACTTCTCCGGGTTGTCGCTGACAAAAACAATTTGAAGCGTTTGTGGCTTTTCGCCATAGGCGTCGTGGAAAAGCTTTGCATACTTCCCGCTTGCTAAAAAGTAATCAACGCTCCGCGGTTGCCCGGAGGGCGTCTTGTAGCCGGTTTTTATTTTACCAATACGAGGGAGCATAAGCTCCCCCGCGTTTGGCTTTGGTCTTTTAATCCTCCCCTTCATCAGTAAATTTTTTGAGTTGTTTTTCTTCCTTTTCCGATTTGCGGCGCTTAACAACCTCTGATAGGGTAATACTCTCGATGTTATCCGAAAGGCCGTTATCAAGGCTGATTTTACCTGAAACGAGGTTTACGGTCTTGTCCCGCTTGTCGTCCTCTATTCTGGCGATCTCAACCAAGTAGGGGAGTTTAAATTGACTTTTTGAATTGGTCTGATCCTTCAGGTTATATGTGGGCGTTGCGCCTCTCCAATCTTTAGGCGACCAATTATAAATGCGGTCAACCGGGCGATCCGGGAAGTTCTCATTCCACAACTCTTTATAGGCGGCCAGCTGAATTTCATTGTCCTCGTAGAAGTTTTTTCTGCCGCTCTTGAAGTCGACCATTGCTAAAACCTCATGCCTTGCCTTTGTGCGCTTTGGTTTACCGGCGTTCTTACCGGTTTTGTAAACTTCGCCCCACTCTCCCATTTCCTCAATCTCCATAAGGCAAACCATATCAACGGCGCCGGCGTAACCGTCCCGGGGGTGCGATAAAACAACCTCAACGGCTAAGGGCCTAACCTTGTGCTCAATCATGAACTGGGCAAACGCTAAAACATCCTTTTTCAACTCGTCCTCATGGTTTACAAAATCAGAGGGGAGGCGGTTGGCCTCAATGTAGTCCAAAAGGTTTGACCGAAGCTTGTCGGTGTCATACTCCCGGGTCAAAAGCAACTCGGCTATTTCCTTGTGCATAAACGTTCCGTAATCGGCCCGTTCCTGTGCATACGCCCGGCTCTCGTCATAACCCATGTCAGCGATCCATTTAATGAGGTGGGGGCTTGTTGGGGTGGTTTGCTTGATCAGGGTTGTAACCGAAACAAAAAACTCCGGGTTGCCATGCTCATCAAATTTGTAATAATACCGGTGGCCCGAACTGTCCAGCCGGTAAATCCTCTCAGGGGTTTCAACAATCGCGTCGCTGTCAAAAAACATCGCTCGCATTTCCACGGCGGTCATGCCCGGGGCCAAGTCATACGCTTTGCCAATTTCTAAGTTCTCGCTCTCTTTACTCATAATCAAAATTTAAAGTTTAACTAATTCAATCCATCCTTTCTCCTGCTGATCAGACACCGACAAAAACCCAAACGGTACAGCGTAAGACTTAGACCGGAGAAAATCGGCCTCGCGCTGTTCCAGGCTGTCGACGTTTAAAAGGCGGTCGAAATTTCGCGCCCCGTTTTTGGCTAAAATTGTGACCCAACCTTTACCGCCAATGATAATGTCGTAAACGTGCTCATAAGCTATTTTTTGCTTGTGAACCCGGCTTAAAAGTTCCGCCGCATCCTCACGGCTCAGCGCCTCGAGGGGTTTAAGTACAAGCTTGACGTCCATTGCCCGGGCGCCAAGGTGGTGCTTTCCCACCGGCTCTAAAACCTCGCCAAGCAACGCCACGCGCTGCTCATAGTAGTGCAGTATTAACCTTTCTTTTGTTTCCATCCGAATAAAAAATTTGGGTTTACTCCGGTAATCTCGCAAATCCTAACAATCCACTCGGGGCGCAGGGTTTTAGTTTTACCGGTGGTTAAATTAGAAACATTCACGTCGCGTGTGGTTTGAACGCTATCCGGCCAAAGGGCGTCGCCAATGGTGCGGTTCGTGATTTCGCCAAGGTGGGGCGGTCGCCCCTCCTTTTTGTTTTCGGCCCTTATGGCCTTGTTTTTTTGGGCTATGGCCTCTTTAATTTTTAGCATCATGATTCTTCTGTATAGGTGTATTTACAATGGTAACAGCGCTTTGAAATATTCTCAAAATCAGGGGGAACATCGCGGCCGTTTTCGACGCGATCGTAATCAATAACCTCTCCCTCCGAGCCGCACTCCGGGCAGTCGTAGGTGTCGTCCCAAAACAAAACCTCCTTAAAAAGCTCGGTCATTTCAGGGTCAGTTCTGCCGGCTAAAAAGCCGATAAGGGTCGGGTCGGTATAGTTTGGCTTGGCCTCTTTAATTATGTCTAAAACCGGCTTTCCGGCGAGGTCGTTTTCAAGCATAGGGTCAAACTCCAAGATAGGAGTCAGCCTTATTAAAAGGTGTGAAACTAATTGTTGGGGGGTTTTGCCCGTAATCTGTGCAAGGCGCTGAAGCTCCTTGTTTTGCTTAATTGTTATCATAATTTGTCGCTCTTAATTTGCTGCTAATATAAAAAAATACTTTAGACAAAATAAAAGGGGAGTCCTAAAACTCCCCTTCCTGCAATCTAAGAGCGACTTCAGATCGGCCCCGCAAATATAGCGTTTTATCGCTCTCAGATTTGTCGGGGCTATTTTTTCGAGACCCTTTTCATTAGGAAGCCGGCAACCTCCTGCATTTCACGCGCCCTTGTAGGGTCGCTCTCAGCCTTATCCCTTGCCGTGGCGGTTACGCCATTGACAAGCTTCCAAAGGGTTGACTCGCCGGTAATGCCGTCGTCTTGGCGGCTATCAATTAGCCTCTGTGTTACCTCCTCAACTTCGTTCTTCAGAAGGCGCCCGCTGAGGCTTTTCAACTCCTTGGTGGGGTCGACGCTAATTTCGCTGGCGTCCTGAATTTCGACGGCGTTTCGCTCTATGGCGTCCCGGGAGAGAAGGCGGCCCGTGATGTCACGTATTGCGCTTTTTTGCGTATTGGTGTCCAACCGGTACGTTCTCTCGCTCAGGCTAAGGTTATCCGGTAGGCGCTGGCCGAGGTGTATTTCCCTCATAACGCTCTCCTTTACCCAACCGTTGAGGCAAATACCCTGCATCATGAAAGAACGCATCTCAAGAGCGCCGTCCCCGTAGTCGCTGTTTGAAAGCCTGATCCCGAAGGCAATTACCACATCGCCGTTTTTGGCCGTGGGTATAACTATCGGGTTTGGCAGCAACATTTCAACAAACATCTTCGTGTCGTTCATCAGGCCGTCGGCAAGTTCAGCGCCGGCCTTTAGGCCCTCCTCAATGAAGGTCTGAAATATTTGTTGGCTGTTCATGCGTTTGTAGCTGTCGCTCAAAACGCCTCGAACCTCTCCGCCAACGGCTCTAACCAAAACGCGTTCCCGGGGCGTCCAATTGGTGTGGTCGTTTAATATCCGGGCCGCAAGGCTTCTCTGCCATTGATCCTTGCCGTTTGCAAGGTCTTTAAGGTAACGCGTCGGGAGCTTTAGCTTTTCGGCAACATGCCCCACGGCGTGGTTGTGCATCGTGAATAGGTTATCCTCTAAATTCATTAGAAGGGAGCCGTTTCCGTAAAAACTAATCGCCGGGTCAAGCCCTTGTCGGGTTATGCCCAGGGGGGCAATGTAGTCTTTTGAAACCCGCCCCTCCTCAATTAATCTTTGCACGGCGGTTTGTGCGTTTTTGGCCCCGCGGCCAATACGGTTGTGTAACCGGTCTTTGATCATGTCATTGAGGCCCTCTTGGTCGCCAATAACGTTGTCTGAAATAATCGCTCTCATTTTGAACTTGATTTAAAATTAAACTTAAAAATTACTCTTTGATATTTTTCGACTCGAGTAGCTGAAGCTCGTCGGTTTTAAGGTCGACAAGCATCATTACAAGGCGCTTGGTTCCGTCGGTTGCGGCGTAAAGCCCAATAATTTGATGAGTTTCACAAAGGCCGTCGCGTATAACGCGGCCGTTAATTACCTCAATGCTCATACCCGGCTGAAACGAGGTGCATTGAAGCCCGCAGGGAAGGGTAATACCTCCGTGGATGTATATGCACTTAATCTCTACCATTTCCCGCGATTTTAGAAATATAAATATCGCTCTCATCAGCGTGAACATCGCCTTGGTACTTTGGGGCCAAAGTCCTAACCGCCTCCTGAGAAGCCTCAAGTACCTGCTCCGGGTTGGTTAGGTCGTGTATTAGGCCGGGGTTTACCTTGGCCCAATGCTCACTCCCCCAAATCGTGACCCTTACCTTAACGCCGTCAACGGTTGTGTAAAAACAAACGCAGGGCTTTTCGTGGGCCGTTGCCGGAGCCTCCCGGTCAAATGAAACGCTGCTAAGAAGCCGCTTTCTGTTTTTTAGTTTGTCGCTCATTATTTGCCTGTTATTAGTGAACGTAAAACCTAACTCTAAGGCCGCGGCGAAGCTTGCAGTCGCAGCAGTCATCGGCTGAATTAAAAGCGCGGTCAATTAGTTTGTTGGCCAGCTCAACGCCTACCAAGTTTATAAGCCCGCTCACGCCAACAAGTGTGTGGTATTTTTTACCGCTGTAGTTGTAGCCGTCAACCTTGATTTTGAAATTCTTGTTTACTTCTGAAATATCGAAGTTTAGTGTCTCTGTTTGCATTACGTCGCTCATTGTTGCATCATTTATAGTGGCTAAACTAAAGAAATGTTTTAAACCCGCAAAGCTTTGAGTATAAAAATTTACTTTATAAGTAAAATTTTTCTAAAATCCGATTTCCCGGGTTATCAGATTAGAAACGGGTGTTTTGTCGTGGATTGAAATAAAAGGCCAGAAATCGCCTGATTTTGTTTATTTCAACTTCTTGATGTGTCGCTCTACATACTCCCATAGAGAAAAGCCGGAAGCTTGGCCTATATTCTCAAAAATGGACTTGACCTCCCTAATTGAAATAAAGAGGGCCGTTATTTTGATCATCGGAACCGGGAAGTCGTCCTCAAGAACCCGGTGGTTTATAAACTCCTCAAACACTTGGCTCACGATAAATATGGCCATGTACTCCGTTAGCTTTACCGGGGTTTTATAAATCATTTTTGCCTTTATGGATTTTCTCCCATACAACTTCCAGCTTTTATAAATGCCGCTGAAAAAATTAACGCCGACAAAAAACACGGTGGCGATGATAATATCGGACAGGGGCGCGAGTATTGCAATACTGGCCGAGATGATTTTCATTAAAAGATCAACGGGGTCAAAGCTGAATTTAAGGAACATCAGTTTAAAACATTTTCTACGCCCGGGCCGTCCCTTATGCTCGGGTCTGGTTTTCAAATTGCTATTAACAGGCCTATTACTGACAGTATGGCTAAACCTCCGTTTATTTTTTTCCACAACGTCTGTTTTTTTATTTCTGCCTCTTGCCGCTCAATTTCATTGGTAAACACCTGCTCCCTCATTTGGTAGGTGTCCAGCTGATACCTTAGCTGTTTGTTTACGCTATCAAGGCGGGCCTGTATTTGGTCGCCGTTGTTGTTAATAAGGGCCAAGGCCTCAACCCGGTCGTGTAAAATTTCACGCTCCTCCCGGCAGAGTTTAAGGCTTTCCACGTCAACAGCTAATTTCCTGCCCTGGGCGATCGAAAAGGTAATGACGGTGTCGCCCTCAATTATCGATACTGTCGGTTGTGAAATACCGGTCGAAATAGCCAACAAGGCTGTCAGCGTTATAAGTGCTAATTTTTTCAATGGACTGCTCATATTTGGCTACAATTAGTTTCTGTCGGTTGGCTAAAGAGTCGGCTACTAAATTTAGGCTGTCGCGTTCAATTTTAAGGGCGGTAATTTGGTCAAGGTAGGCCCGCTCCCTTTCCCGGGAGGCGTTTAAAAGGGCCTCCGTGCTTTCGAGCTTTTGTTTATAATCACTTGGCTCCGGGCTGTCGCTGTAGCTAATAACTACAATGATCAGCGCAACGGTTGTTAGCCACGGTAAAAGCCTTAGAGCCTTCATTGGTTTATTTCTACCCTGTGATCCAACCAACCCCTTATAAACCTCTCAAACCGCTCGCTGCGTTCAGCAAGCCTTATGTACTCGGCCCCCTGCATCACGTTAAGGGCCTTGTTTAAAATATTTGGAACATCGCAATTATTAAGCGCCCGTAAGGTTGCCGGGCCAATATCGCCATCAACTTCCAAGTCCCTCCAATCGCGTCCGCCACGGTTCAGGATATTAAGCGACCGCTGAAGCCAAGTCGCCGGCTTATGCGTTCCCAAGTTTACAGCGCTGTCATAAACTTCATTTGCGATAAGTTGAAACCTTACCCGGGACAGGTTTAGTCTATCCCAAAACTCGGCTTTGTAAAAGGCCTTTATATCCTCCGACAGCTGAGCGCTTTGCCCAAGTACCCGGTCGATTTCCCGGGACGTCATGCCCGCCTTGTTAGGTAGAAGGCTGTCAATAGTTTCCCACCCCTGCCAATTTGGGTGTTTCGCTCTGGCTATCCCCTTGTAGGTTTCCTTACCGGGGTCGGCCGGATCGTTAACATAACCGCCCTCTACTATCGCGGTTTTATTGTAGGCAATTAAAAAATCACTTTCCATGGTACCTC
Organism: Lingulaulax polyedra; assembly: GCA_037575995.1. NCBI lineage: Eukaryota > Dinophyceae > Gonyaulacales > Lingulodiniaceae > Lingulaulax > Lingulaulax polyedra. The sequence continues at coordinate 17,902 of JAOYNT010033057.1, read as the reverse complement.
AATTTTTTATTTCTCCTCGAGTTCCAGGCTTCAATAACCTTGTCTAAACTTAGGCCGGCGATAAAGGCAATTGAAAGGGTCGGCGGAGTCATGAAAATATTATCCGCAAAGGCAATCGCGGGAAGTAACACAAGGGGGCTAATTATAACCCTCTCAGCGTTGGAACTCCACCACAAGGCAAAATTGAAACTCGCCCACTTTTGGCCCGAACTCATGTAGTCGAGCGCAAATGATAAAATAATACCAAACAACCCCCAAACATAAAAGGCGGCAAACTGTGCCGCAGAAACGCCCTCGGGCAACAAATGTGAAACAAACTCCTTCATCAGATATAAATTATAAACCACACAAAGGAAGCGATTAAAGTTGAGAACTTTATTATCGCGTTAATTATCGGGTTTCGCGTGCTGAAATAAACGTCGGTGTCGGCAACCGTGCCGGCGTAAAAAAAGTGCTGGCTTGGCCTTCTCACAAGGTTGGTAACTCCGTCCCTTACAATCCAACGGATAAAAGCGGCGACCAACAGCCCCCGGGCAACATCCCAAACCGAAACATCAAGGCCAACAATCGCCCCGCCAATTAATATACCAACCACCGGGAGGGCAAACTCAACAGCATCGGTGTATTTTCTGAGGCGGTCATTAGATCCGCCCCTTGCCTTTCGGTCAATAACTCTAAGGAAAAGCCCCTCGCTTATTCCGTCAAAAAGGGATAAAATCAGGGCCGTTGCAAAAAATAAAACAATGAGGTCGTTCATGTTATGCGAATTTTGATTGTGGTGGTTCCGGTGTTACAAGTATTGTTTCCGGTATTTCGAGTTCTACGTTGCTCACAATGTTGGCATGAAAGCCGGCGGCCATTTGGTGGGCGGTGGGGTTTCCCTCCGCGTCCGTTTCCGTTACTATAAACTCCCCGTTTTCGTCCCTTTCCCGAATGGTTCCCGTTACGTCTTTCAGGTCAATTTCAATTGGTCGCTGGTAGCTGTGTTCGCCTATTTCGGGATCGGTTTCGGTCACGGTTTCAGGTTGGTAGTACGACCATCTTTCCTCTCCGTTAAAGCTATGCTCCTGATCGCTGAAATAGGGCATATTGGCCACGGCTGCGAGAAAGGCGGCTTTGTCGGGGGTGTTGATGAAGTAGGGGTAGAGTGGTTTCATGGCTTAGGGCGTTGTTTCGGTTATCATTTCAGCGTTTGTGAGCTTGGGAAATAATTTGACGTAATCTATTTTTCCGTAAAAAGCGTCCCCCGCATCGCCTCTCGTGTTTTTTAATGTTGTTAAAGTGCCTGCGCTGTAGGTAGCTCCTGAGCTTGCAGTAACTATTTCAACTCCGTTCACATAAAGGGCAAAGTCATTTACGGCATATCGCAATGCAATAATTAATTCCTGATTAGCTGAATAAGAGCCAGCTTCGCTCGTTAATACTTCGTTGCTGTTAGATTTTCGAGTAAATATTCTGAATTGTCCGTTATCCCGCAGTCCTATTGATACGGCATTTGAAAAACTTCCATCAGAAATCGAAATGCTTTGATTTGCTAATGCATTAGGAGTAATCTTGGTAACAATAGTTCCCTCTACACTATCAATTTCGTTTGTGATCGTGCCGTCTACATTATCTGCCAACCTCGTTAGTGCCGCTCCGTCTGTAATGATTGGCTCTGTGAGATAGCTGCCTTCTGTTACTTGCGGAAGGGCCACCCATATAGTTAGAGGGTCAGTTTCCGTGTAACCATCTCGCCTTGTAAGTCTAAGATATTGGTCATTATCGGAGGTTAAATTACTATCTATTCTACTCCAATCTGTCGAAATATCTTTAACCTCACCTCTGGAAGTAGAAATTGCAAATCCTAGAATAATATCTGTATTGGCAGAGGCTTTAATATATACGCTTAAATTTCTTGTAACCGAAACTAATAAAGAGCTTAAAAGATAGCTCACGTATCGTACGCCTGATACGGCTTCAGGAAATATAATTTTAAATACTGTATGACCTAAATATGTCCCGTCCTCTGATATTGTAAGTCCAGTAGCCCCTTGATCTATAGGGGCGTTATTGGCATCATCAACGTAGTTCGTTCGCTCAGGTTGCAAAACGAGTTTTCCTGTTCCCGTCCCGCCTATGGTGGGGACCTTAGCGGCTTTTTCAACGAGAGTTCCGTTGCGGGTTACCCAGCTTTTTGAGTTCCTTGTAAAATTAACGGGGATTGGTCGGAGTAGTCCGTTTGCGTCCTCAGCGTAGCCAAGAAGTTTGCCTTCTTTTACAGGCCAGCCGTTTGAGCCTCCTAATTGAAATACTGGTGTTGGCATGTCTTATTGAATTTCGTAGTTAAGGTCTGAGGCCATTTCGTTGAAGTCCGTCCAGCTTGTCGCGGCTATCGCGTCCGCTTCGGTTACATCTTCAGTAAAACTGAATTGCAAAAAATCAACGGGTTTTTCACTCACGTTAAAATTGCTTGTTCTATTAAGATCAAAATTGTGGTTGGCGCTTTCAAAGAATTTAACACCATTGACATAAAGGATTACTTTACCATCTTTGAAATAGAAAAATGTTTTTGGCGCTTCGCCAATTGGGTAATCAACAAAAAAGTAACTCCCTATTTGTGGGCTCCACCACCCGAATGTCTTATAAATTCCATTAGATGTTTCGTACAATCTTATATCACTACCGCTTGTTGAAGTAATAATGAGTTGAGAATTATTAAAAGTTGTACTCGCTTTAGGTCTTATTTGCAATAGAAATCCAACGTCTGTATTTTTTGAAATATAACCAGCCGCTTGTAGGTCGTTTATAGCGAGAAGCGTGTCGGCACCGTAAGTACCATCAGCAGGTTTAAAGGAAAGGAAGGGTTTGCCAGCGGCCTGCCCGCCCACGGGGTAGCTAATAGCGGGGATGTTAGCGGCCAGCGTTACGGTGTTGCCATCGGCATCAATAACCTCGCGGCCTGTGCCGGTACGGGTGAAGGGGGCTTGAATTATTGTAGGCGGGTAGACCATTTCCACCCCGTTCTTATCGTGTTTTAGGAATCCAACCTGTCCGGTTTTCTCCGCAACGGTCATAAAGGTTCTAAAGCCCAAAGCAAAGAGCCTTAAAAGCTCTGCGATTCTTTCCTTGTAGGCTGTGATATTTGAAACAGTAAAGGCGGCTTGTTCCAGGTTGTATTTGTCTATGTACTCGGTTTTATAATTGTCAGTTAGGAACAGGGCTATTTCTGCCAGGGCCGCGTTTACGTTGCCTTCGGCTGTTTCGGCCCCCGTTTCGGCGGTTTCAGCGGCGGCTTGCGCGGTTTCAGCGGCGGTTTGTGCGTTCTGTGCAGCCGTGGCGCTGTTGGCGGCGTTTGTTTCCGATGCGCTGGCCGATGTGGCGCTATTGGCGGCGTTTGTTTCTGAGGTGGCGGCGTTCCCCTCAGATGTGGCGGCGTTCCCTTCTGAGGTTGCCGCGTTGGCCTCTGATGAAGCGGCGGCGGCGGCGCTATTACCGGCGTTTGTTTCGGACGCGGCGGCGGCGGTCGCGCTCCCGGCGGCGGCGCTTGCTGATCCGGCGGCGGCGGTTTCGCTATTACCGGCGTTTGTCTCAGATAATGCGGCGGCTGCGGCTGAGCCGGCGGCGTTTGTTTCTGCCGTTTCTGCTCCTGTGCGGGCCTGTTCGGCGGCTGTTCTATCCTGTCCGGTTGCAACCCTGTCGGCAGCCGTGGCGACTGCATCCGCGTCCGCGTTAGCCTCACTTTGAGCGGCGTTTGTTTCGGACGTGGAGGCGTTGGCCTCGCTTTGGGCGGCGGCGGCGGCGCTTCCCGCTGATGCTGTTTCGCTTGCGGCGGCGGCTGAGGCACTGTTTCCCGCTGCGGTTTCACTTGCGGCGGCGGCAGTTGCGCTCCCGGCGGCGTTGGCCTCTGATGCGGCGGCGTTGGTTTCGCTTTGGGCCGCTGCCGTTTCACTGGCGGCGGCGTTGGTTTCGGAGGTGGCCGCTGCGGTTGCGCTATTTCCCGCGTTGGTTTCGCTTGTAGCAGCGTTGGCCTCGCTTTGGGCCGCGTTTGTTTCGCTTGTCGCGGCGGCGGTTTCTGATGCCTGAGCGTTGGCCGCTGCGTTTAGCGCCGCGTTTGCGGTAATGATCCCGTCGGCGTTTACCGTAACCTTGCTGTCTGATAACTCAATTGTGATCATGACGTTGTAGTTTTTTTGATTTGTAGAATTATCCGAAAGGGCCGGTCAACCAACCCCCCTGAATAGGTGATTTTAACGTCGCCGTAAACAAGGCCCGTTTTCTTTGCCGTTTCTGCCGGGCTTAACTGAATTGGATAAACGCCTTGGCCGTATGTGAGCTGCTCCTTTTTAAACGGCTTTTCTCGGCTGATTTCGTCCTTCCACCAAATATCAACCCGGTCAATGTTTTCCTGAGGAAGCTCAACCATATTGCCCTGGTCGTTCTTGTACTTTATTTGGAGCGTTTCCTCAAAACTATCGCCCTGAACGGTGGCTCTTTTTATTTCTACCTGTGGGTTCATTATTCCCTCAAATTTAACGGTTTTATATAAATCGAAACCCGGCCCGTTGAAACGCTGTTAAGCGTAATAATACCGGTCGAGGTGTCAAACCCGTAGCCCTCCCCGTTTACCCAAGCATCCGTTTCCGTAAAGGCAGTCCCCTCAAAATATCCAATAAAGTCGTCCTTTTCCAAACCGACCAGCTGCGCAACCTCAACATCCGTGGCGTTTGTGATGCTTGTGGTAAAGCTGCCCCACTTGTTGTTTTCAAGCACTACAACCTTGTCGTTTAAAACCTTGCCTTGGTTGGCTGAAAGTGGCTTTGTTTCGCTTGTATTATTGAGGGCGTTTATAACCGTGGCTGATACCACCGCCTCAAAGGTTACAACGGTCACCTTTGTCCACGATCCGTCATAATAAAGAACGGCAATCTCATTGCTCAGGGTGGCCCCGCCAAAGTTTGAATAAGTGCCGTTTTGCGCGGCAAAATAAAAGGCCACTCCGTCCGGGGTTGTGGGGTTTGTAGCCGGAACGGCGACCCCCTTAAAATGAAGTGCGCCCAGGGCGTCAATTATATCGTCTAAGGCGGCGTTTAATACCGGGCCGGTTATATTACCGGCGCCGTTATCATCGATGACCGTGTCAATTGCTGATTTTAAATTGCTCCAACTCATAACTTTTAATTGTAATCATTACTAAAGTCGCCGCTAAATGTAGCCCCCGAGGGCGCCTCGGACTTGGCTAATTTTTTAACGACGGTGTCAATTTGAAACTCCACGGTTACGGCGGCAAGGTTCCCCTGTTCAAGCCACTCAATCGTTGGAAGTATATCGTCTACCTCATAGACCTGCCCCTCATAAATTACCCTTACAAAATCATGAAGGCGGATCAGCCTAATGACGTCGCAAAGGTACTCCGGGGCCATAAATTCAAACCCAAACGTTTTCTCAGAAATTTGCTTTTCTATAAACTTGAAGCCGTCCCTATCCTTGGCCTGCTCCGTAAAAGGATATCGAGGCTTGCCAAGGTGGGTGTTTAAGTAGAGAAAGTTTCTAAAGGGCGTGGTGTAGTCAATTTCAAACCCGTCCGGCCCGTAGCCGATCGCGCCTTGGTTCCACCATATTAGCTTCAGGCAATCATCGGTCTTATGCACCAAATGAAAATGCTCGCTGTAACGCGTTACTGACAGCCCGTTTACGTTTTGCACGTCGCCATAGGCGAGGTGCATCTGATAACGTCCCTCGGGAACATTAAGGGGGGCAAGGTGCTGGTTTGCCGGGAAGGTAAACTTGGCGTGTGTGGGGGTTGCGTTATGGTCAACGGTAAATCCCTTAGACTCCATCAGGGTTGTTACATCAGTAACCGTGTTTGTTGACTGCTCAATTATAACAATCCTAACATCAACCGACTCGGGCGTTGGGGGGACGCCTGAATAAAGCCTCGGGATGTAGATTTGAAAAGGCAAAAGGTTAAACTTGTTTGCTATCAAAGGGTAGAACTCACCAAAGCTGCTCGGCAACTGCTGGTAAACAAAGCGCTCCTCCGGGTAAAAGGGCAAAACGTTATAATTACTTCTAAGGCTCATGTCTAAGCGTCAATGTTAATAATCGGCTAAAAAGGTTGAGGCTCATTTCCTGAATAAGGCCATCGCCAAGGCCCGTTTTAACCAGTTGGTTAGGATCAAAAGAGCCGGGCCAAGGGTACTCAAATATTTGCTCTCTGACCCGCTTCAGAGTTTCCGCGGCGACGGTTGTTTCATTGTAGCCAATGGTCTCGGCGGGGCTTACAAACTTTAAATATTTGGCGTGGGCGTCAAAAAGGCTCGCGTACCCGTTTTGACAAATATAAAGCTCATTTGTACCCTTGCTGAATTCCACGATCGGAGACTCCGGGATTGCCCCGCTGTTAATTGCCATAACCAAAAAGAACCCGTCTTTTGAGGCCGCCTCGCTGTTAGCATAAAGGTAGTCGATGTCTGAGCTAAATCGTGAAATTGAGTAGTCCTCCTTTCTCCCCTCGTCAACAAATGTTCCGCTGTAGGTTACCGGATACCCGTCAAAAATTTGACTTTGAGCGTCCATCCAATTATACTCAACACGCGAGGGGATAAGCTCCTCAATGTACTTGTAGCGGTTGCCTACAAAGTCCCACTTTTTTTGGTTGGTCAGCTGCTTCTTGACCGTGGCGTCAACGGCCACTTGTGGGGCCGTATATGAGCCGCCGTTGTTGTAATACTCCTCATGCTCTATGATTAGCCGATTAGAGCCGTCAACGTGCCATTTTAATTTGAAAATATAATAGAGGGCGTCTAATATGTTTTTAAGGCTGAGAACGCCCTTTGTTGCGGCCTGATCGTAATTATTTACAAGGATGTTGGTTTTAGGAACAAGCATCGGCGTAAAGTCGAGCGTCTGAAAGGAAACCCCCGTGCCGTACAAAAACTGAGAATAAGTCGTGCTTTGCTGATGCGTTATCCCGGTTCCGTCAAGAAGGGACGAAATAACGTCGGCCAATTTATAAGCCCGGCTCGTGACCCTTTGCTGAAAATTGTTGTAGAGCATATTTCTAAGAAGCCGGTTTGGCGCCTGGGCGTCATTTCCGTTGTCTAAAAATATCGCCCGGTCGCCCCAACTTGTTTGACACACGGCTATTTGGTGGTTGTTGTTGGCGCTGCTCTCGTCATAGTAAAGACCATCCCTGTATTTATGTAGCCCGTATTTGGTAGGTGTTGCGGTTCTGTCAAACGAAAGCAAAAGGCCCGCGTCAACTGGCGACATTTTATCATAACCCGGGGTGTCAACTAAGTCAGTCGAAGGGCGGTTTATTGTCGGAACTGAGCTGCCATTATAGTCCTCAATATTATCGTTGTTTGTTAAAAGTCGTGCGTAAACTATAAGGCTGTCAAGGCGATATTTCCTCGACCCGGAGAGGTAAACCCCGAAAGGCCCCTCCGCGACGGTTCGGCTTGTTATAACTCCGCCGACCTGAATATTGGTGTCCTCGAAAATATACCGGGGCGTTGGGTCGGCTCCTATTTGACCCTGATTAATAGCGTAACCATTAGGGCCGGAAAAACTAAACTCCCCTCCTTGGGAAGTGTCGGGAACGGCCGTATATAGACCTAATGAGTTTTGATAGGGCGAGGTGGATTCCGACCAAAGCGTAGCGTAGTCGGCTATCCTTCGAAAGCCGTAGATGTTTTGCAGGTCGTCATCGGTCGGCGTTGCAATACCGATGCTCTCATCAAAAACGTCGGTTCCTTGGTAATTTGAAACAAAGCTCCCCCCTAAAACATAAAGCTGTAGAATTGGCCTGTTTTTATACGCCAATTGACTGAGGGCGATCCCCCTTGCGACAATATCGACCTCGCCGTCTAAAACGCCCTTTATTGCCCGGTACTTGTCGTCGGTTGAAATTTGAACCTCAATTGATTTATCGTCCTCATTGATATCCTTCGCGCTGATCCGGTAAAAGGTGCCGGTGTAAATCAGAGTCCACCCGGCGCCGGTATCCTCCTCAATCGTAAAGGTAAACTCCCGGCTCAACGGCTCGGTCATTATAAAGTCGTAGTCCCCGGCGTGGAACTTAACCGGTACGTCAAGGCTTTCTGAAATATGAGCGGACTCCTCGTTGCGCTTCCATGACTTGCTTGTTTCATTACTGAAAAGCGGGGCCGCGTCCCGAATAGTTCCGTTGTTATTATTTAGCCTGTAGCGATACATTAGCGTCTGATTATTTGTTTGAAGTCGCCTTTTTCGATTACCTCATACCCGTCCCGGGTATACCTTTTTTCCTCTCCCTGTTTCCTTATTCTTTGAAGCTCTCCCTCAACAACTCCCATATTAGTCGAGTCGCGCCCGGCCGAGAGGAACACCTCCGGAGGCAGTTGCTGGTTAAAGGCACCAAGCCCGTTTTCAAGGAAGGTCTGAGCGTTTATGCTTCTAACCAACTCGGGGAGCCAAGGCCCGTATTTTTTCGTCGCCCGGCGGTTAAATATTGCCATGCCCTCGCCGCCCTCGGCCCTCATTTGGCGGCCTTTTTTGTTTCGGCCAATTGGGATGTCGTTACCGCTCGCGTGTGATCCGCCCTGTAAAACCTCGTAACCCCCGTCGCCAAACGTCTGAATAGACTCCTGCGCTTTGGTTTTGCTTGCTAAAAACGAAGCAAACATGGTTCCGATCGCGCCAATTGCCAGAGCAATCCCTCCGGGGCCAAGCGGAGAGAAGGCCTTCCAGAAGTTAGCCGACGCCGTTATCAGGGAGCTTGCCTGGGCGATAGCGTCAAGGCGCTGCTGTTGCTTCAAGGCCTCCTCCTTTTGTTGCAGGGCCTTTTCTTCGTTTTCCCGGGCGAGTTGTAATTGCTGCCTTGCCGTGTTGACGTTATTAGCGTAGCCTTGGCGCTGAAGCTCAAGCTCACGGCGTAAATACTCCTCAGCGCTTTGCACTTTGCTTTGTGCGTTTTGTAGAACCTCCTCGGCCTGTCTAACCCGGGCCGCGATTATTTCCTGAAGCTGAGCCCTAACAAAGTTGACGCTTTCCTGAACCGCCCTTTTTTGGTCGTCGTTCAATTTCAAACCGAGTATTTGGTAAATATCACGGCGGCCGCTATCCTCCCCAAGGGCGGCGATTTCGTTATCAATGGCCTTCAGGGTGTTTTTTAATGTTTCTATCTGCAAAAGGGACAGCTGCCTTTCAGCCCCCTTGTTTAGCTCTAAAATTTTGTTGATCCGCTCCTTTTCGGCCTCTAACCTTAAACGGGTTTTTTCAGCTTCCGTGTCCTTTAAGGCGTCGATTTCTGAAAGCCTCAACTCGTGGCGCTGGTCAATGGCGGTAAGTTGCCGGTCGTACTGATTTTTAAGGTCGTCCTGCCTTTTCTCGTCGGCTTCCTGAAGGAGCTCAAAGTACTCGTCCTGATACTTTTTCTCAATGCCTAATTTCTCCCGGTTGTAAAAGGCCAAAAGGGCGGACGTGTCCATCCCGTGCTTTTTCCAAAGCTGCTCCTTGCGGTCAAACTCGAGTTTTAGCTGAGCGAGTTCCTTTTCCATGCCGTCCTGCATAACCGCGATTTGTTCGGCCCGGCGGTCAAACTCGGTAAAGTCCTCGACGTCGGTTTTGTTGGTTTCGTTTTTTTGACGGTTGTAGGCGTCTAACTCCTTATTTACCGCCGCCAAAAATTCACGGTATCGATCGGCCTGGGCCTGATCCACCTCAAAGGTTCCCTTTTGCGCAAGGCTCAATTGTTCATAGTTGTTCTTGGCACGATCGGCGTCCCCAATAAACCGCTCAAAGTAGGCCTGATAGTTTCTCAGCTCATTTTTATTCAGCTGTGCCAGTTGCTTACGGAAGGCGGGAAGTCCTAACCTCTCAGGGATGCCAATATCAAAACCCGGCACGTTTTCCGCTCCCATTTGGCGGAGCCACTCTTGAAAGCTCTCCTTGCCTAATTGCTCCTCGGTTTTTGCAAGCTCATCATTAAGGTCGCCCTGCGCATCGGCGGCGCCCTCGACGTTATCCTTGTATATAAGCCACGCGCCGGCAACGGTCGTAATGATTGAAAGAACGAGGCCAAGGGGGTTTCTTTTTATTGCCGTGTTTAGTGCCATAGTAGCCCGGCGGCCAAGGTTGGCGGCCGTATTGTAAAGCCCCTGCGCCCGAGTCATTTTTATAAGCGAGGTAATGCGTAGCTTCTCGGCCGCGGTTGTTAATAAAATGCCGCCCCGGTAGGCGACAATACTTGAAAGGGCCAAAAGAAGAAACTGACCAAAGCTTTTAATGGCCGAGAGGTTTTCACGCACCCAGCCTAAGAGGGAGGCCAAGTTGTTGTTTAATGAAATAAGCGGGCCGCTTGCTTTGAAGGCCTCAACTAACTTTACCTGAGCGTTTCTTAGACGCCCCTCGCTGGCCGTTAGGTTTTCAATACGGTCAACCTTGTCAGCACCAAAGGACTTCTCTAACTCCTTGGCAAAATTTGGCAAAACGTCCTCGGCCATAACTTGCCCCTGCTCAAGCATTTTATCAAGCTCGGCGTTTGAAATGCCCATCGACTTCGCCATAATTTGAAACGCCCCGGGAAGGCGATCGCCAAGTTGCCCGCGGAGTTCCTCAGCCTGAACCTTACCCTTTGATAAAATTTGCTCTAAGGCCCTTAATATCCCGCTTGTTTCCTCCGTGGTGTTTCCCATAATGGCGGAGGACTTTATGACGCTGTCGTATATATTGCGCTGCTCGTCAAGGGAGAGGTTTGTTTCCCGGGCGGCAACCCTGAATTTCAAATAAGTCTGCTGCAACGTTAAAACATCAACCCCGTAGGCCTCCGCCTTATCAGCTAACCAGTCGTAGGTCTCGCCAATTTCCTGCCCGTCTTGGATAACCATTTGGTAGGCCTTGTCGAGCCGGTCAATTTCCTTAGTGTCGGTATAAACGGCGTTAACGGCTTGTTGGGCCGCGGCAAGACTGATATATGTTGCTGCCAAGTTCCGGAGGGTTCCGATCAGCTTTTGATTGACCATGTCATACCGGCCAACCTGAAGCTGATTTTTACCGGTTGCCTTTTGGAGCCGGTTCATTTCCTCGTATATCTCCCGGCTTTGCCTTTCAAGTTGCTGGCCCGTTTTGGTGTTTTTCCTTTGGGCCTCACTCATGGCGTTGAGTCGAATTTTATTAAGGCTATACTGAGCCGACAGGCGGTCGTAGCTTCCCTCCGCTGAATTATTGAGCCTTTCGGTAAGCCGATTGATCGCGTTTTGCTTTTTCAGGGCCTCCCGATATCTGACAATTTCCTTCTCGGTGTCTGATAAAGATTGTTCGTAGCGCTTTTGAGCCTTTTCAAGCCGGCTCGCTTGGGTCGCCGCTCCTTGCGCGGCCGATTGGCCCTCGTTTTGGGCGGTGTTCACGCCTTTAAGGCTTTTGATGAGTTCGGCGGCCTCCTTTTTAATCTCGCTGAGGGAGTTTTTATAGGCCGCTTGCATTTGCTCCAGCTGAGCAATACCGGAGAGGATAGCCCCGTCATCAACGTATAAATCACTCGCCTTAATTGGATTCGACATAACAACTTTTTAAAATTACCCGGCCGACCCATAGGCTACAGCAACAAAGGTATCTAAAAAAAGTAGACACCTTATTTTGATCGAAAATGCGATATAACGGCTTGTGTTGACCGACACGCTAACATATACCGCTACTGCTTCGATCGCCTCTTTGTGGCCGGTTTGTGTGCCTTTTTCAAATACTCAAATGTTTGGTAATACTCCAGCACCGATAAATTGGCCGGGTTGCGCGATATTTTAGTTGAAAGGAGGGCGTTCATCTCCTCGTAGGCCCTTATATACTTTACCTCGACGCCCTGGCTCCCGCTGTAAACCTCCGGCTTAGCCAAAAGGAAAAGGTCGTCGTCAATTTTTTTGATTTGGTTTTCTCTTTCCTTGTCCGGGCTTATTATGTTTTGAAGCTGAAGGAGGGTGCGGGTTTTTATTTGGGAGTAGTACTCCTTTGAGGCGGCGGAGTTGAACCGGCCCGGGAAGATCGTTTGAAGTTCAGTCTCAGTTTTTTTTTTACCCGGTCAACAAAGTCGTTGATAAGGCCCCGGCTTGCCTGAAGGGCTGATAATTCAGAAACTACAAGGCCAAGGCCCTCGTCGGAGAGGTCATTGCACTCCCGGCCGCCAATACTTTTAACCAAACAGGCAAACGAAGTAAACCGGGGGTTAAACTCCTCGGTCACATAATAAAGGCTCGTTCTTAGGTTCTGAAGCTGTTTGTTGGCGTTTTCCTTGTCGCCGTTTTTAATATACCTCATGGCCTTCAAAAGGTGGCCGTCAATGGCCTCCATGTCGGCGCCAATTCCGCCGTCAATAATTAGGTGCTTGTTGTATAAAAAGAACCGCTTCATTGGCAGTTCGTCAACTGAGGTGTAGTAGGTAACCTCTTTACCTCCGATTGTTGCGCTCTCCATATTTTAACAGGGTTGTGAAATGTAAATCGTGCCGTTAAACCTAAGAACGGCGTTTGGATAAATTGCGGCTTTTTGGTGGGCCTCCGTGAAGGTGTAACCGCGGTAAACGTTCTCATGGCGATCCTCAACCTTTGTCAGTTTAATCGACGAGGCCGGGTTGGCGTAAGATTGCAGCGCCTTTATTATTTGGGCCTTCACAAGCTCAATGTTGTTCTGCTCGCTTTTGCCCAGGGCGCTTTTTAAATTCAGGAAGAAAACAAGCCCGAAGGGTGCCTTTAGTTTCATGGCCGTTCTTGACCACTCAATAAACTCCATCGGCTCAGGGGTGTCAAACCAAGAGAAAGCGCCGGCGGTGTCATTTGGCATAAGGTCAATGTACTCCTCGTGGGCCGAGTCAACAAAGGCCGCGGGAAAGAACACCCTTTTTTTGTCCCGGGTATTGGCAAGGCGCTGAGCCTTTCCGTATGCGTTCTTGAGCCAATCAAGTTTTTTAACTAAGTGTTCCTGAATTGGCGCAAAGCCCCTATCTAATAAAACGGGGCTGTCGGGGGTTTCAATTATGCTCATTTACAAACTCGTGTATACGGTTAACAATCCAAGTTAAAAGGTACGCCTGAGGCTCGTCGTTGTACTGGTCAACCCGGTAGCCAACCTTTGAAAAAATCTCGTTCATAAGGTGCAGGGCCTCGTGTGCTATTATTCCCGGCGTTGGATAAGTGGCGCCGTCCCTTTTATCCTTAACAAATGTAACATAAAGTACGTTTTCCCTTTCAGTAACCCACCCGTCATAGTTGAAAGCGTGGGGGTCAAAGGAGGACTCCGGTAAGTTTTTATTAAACCACTTCTCGGCCTCCTTGCAGTTTTCAAAAAGCAAAACGGTAAACGGTATACCGTACAAAGGCGCTCTCAAATCTTTCCTACTCATAGGTGCTTTTTTAAATATTCAATCATTCCCGGCATGACGTAAAATTTACGCAACTCGCTCAGGTTTTCATCATTGAGGCCAAATATATCACTTCCATACTTCCAAATCAGCGATCCGGTTTTGTCGTCCTCAGCTGAAATTTTGATCGCGTTGTTCTCAATCTCAACTTTAAAGGACTCATGAAAGTCGCCCTCATCCCTCAGCGTTACCCGGTCAGTCGGTTGGCCCTTTTCCTGCTTTATGTCGATCGTTACGGGGGAGTATGGCATATAATTAAGAATAGGAACGTCCTCAGCGGTAACCCCCCGGTCATAAAGCTGATCCTCCGCGTTGAAGTCGATAATCAGGTAATCATGTTCCATGGCAACCTTTAGGGCCACGGCCTCCATTTTACCCTGCGCCTTTTTCAACTGGCCGAGCTTCTCGTTTATAGCGTCTAAGCCTAACGCCACCGCACCCCTTTTTTAGTGCACGGCAGGCAGGCCCGACTTATCCCGGCGGTGTCTAAGTGGATCGCCTTCAGCGCCTGCTTATAACTTTGCAGCAGCCCCCCGGGGCGTCCTTGGCTGTCCCCCTCAATTTCATAAAGAACCTGCCCGCGGCTAATATTTAGCTCTGACTTATTAACCCGGCTGTTTGGGTTGTACGCCAACTCCCGGAGCAGCGACATTCCCACCTGATTAATTAAAAGGGAGGTAAACTGCTCCTTTTGCCTGATGATAAAATCGCTCAGGTCGCAATAAACGGTCGCCATAAAATTGAGGCCGAAGTTCTGGTCAAACGCATAGGTGGCTTTTGCGGGGTTTTCTCGGTCGGAAGTATAGAATATATCCAAGCCAAGGAAAGGAGTCAATGGAGGGGCGAAATCGAGGCGTGTGGGGTTTCCTTTGTACCGATGATAGTCAACAAACTTGTTGCCCGGATCGCCCGGGGCGGCGCTCTCCTCATATTCGACCGTATAATATCCCCCAACGTAGTCGTCGGCCTGATAGGGAAGCTCCCAACCCAAAGAAAACCATTGCTCGCTTTTGGGCTTGGTAATGCTGAGCGTCTTTTGCTGAATTGGGTCAACTTGGCTCGAGTGGTACAGTTTGATCGTCAAGTCCCCGGCCGCTGAAAATTGGAGGCCAACCTTATCGAGCCTGATCCCTATACCGGTCATTTCTTTGGGCTTAAACCGAAAGCCAACCGTGCGCCCCTTTCGGGTTGTCGTTTCGTTTGTGTACCCGGGGCCGTCAAACATGCTCAGTTCGCGCACAATCTTTTTGGCCCTGTTTTCAGTCATTGCCGTTTCAATAAAGTTGTCGATCGCCTTTTGTATTGATGCCTCCGTTTTGGTTTTTAGCCACGCCGAAAGCGGGTCGTACTCTTTCCAAAAATCACTCCCGTCCTCCGGGGTGTTTCCGGTTCCCGCGGCCGTAGCCTCCCACAATTTCTCACTATGCTCCACTTTATCCCCCGCTGAATAATCAGCCTGGGCGTCATAGTCCTCAAACTCCCGGCGTAAATCATCCAAGGGGGCGATGCTCTTTAAATTTTGCAGCGTGAGAAGGGGGTGGGCGCTTTGGTAATACCGGCCGCTTTCAGTTGTCGAAAGGCCTACAAGTTTGATGTCCTCGCCGCTTTCCCAACCAACCAACGGTAAAAGGGCCTCTGTTACTTTTTTGACGTTATACATACCTATTAGAATTAAAAAAGGGGGCCGTTTCCAGCCCCCTCCTAATTATTGAAAAACAATTCAACCGGTTATGCGGCCTCCCATGCGGTGGCTCCGGCGTTAACATCGGCAACGTTACCAGCGGCCAGCGCGTTACCCGCACCGTCAAAAATCTGGTTTGCTGCAACACTAATCGTGTCGTTTGCCGCAAGGTTATCATTAGGATCAGCGATAACAAAAACAACGCTTTTACCATCCGCGGACGCCGTGGCGCTCGTGATTTCAACACCGGCCGGGGTGGCTGCGGTAATGGTAAACAAGTCCTTGATGTCGCCGCTAATGATAGTACCCGACTTGTCGGTACAAACCACCTCGCTGAATTCAACGGTCAAGTTGTTCAGGTCGGCAGAAGTAACACTACTCACGGTCGGAGCGGTGCTGTCGCTGTCGGTCTCGTCACGGTTAACACCAACCTTGATGATTGGGGCGGGGCGGTTAGCCGAGTCGCTGATGTACGCGGAGGTAAAGCAAGCGTCAACGGCAAAACCGTAGTGTTGCTTATGTACCCGTGTCATATCAGCTGAGGCCGCGCCGGCGATACCGCTGAAATCTCCTTTTGAAAGGTAGAAGTAAGTCGATACCGGGATATCCAAATTAGGAAGGCGGTCAATGTCCCAAGACGTACCGTCGGGCATGCTCGTTCCTAAAACGGCCTCACGCTCGTGGCGCCACATAACGCCAAGGCTGTTCTCATTGATGAAGTAACCGGTCGCGTATTTACCCGCGAGGTTTTTCATCTGAGTTGAGAAGTTCCAAATTTTGTCGCTGTACTGATACTGCTTATTGGTTTCATTGTAAAAACCTTTCTCAGACAACTTACGTACCAATGAGTCAAACCCGTAGGTGGCAACAACTGAAATTCCCCCGTGGAAATTGTTGTACTTCATAATTGAGTTAATGTCCCCAATTACCTCCTCGCGGCGGCTATACTTTGCGATCAAAGTATTGGCAAGCTCGGTGTAAAGAAGGGGGTCATTAATTACCTGAGTTTTCTCAGTTTCCAACTTAGCCAAAGCCGCTTCCTCTAAGGCGTCGCCGAACAGGATTTCAGTCTTAAGCATTTTTTTCTCAAAGTCCTCCTGCATGGCTACCTCGTTATTGCTAAAAAGGGCCGGTACGATCGTAAAACCGTGGGCGTAAGTTGAGAAAACGAATTGGATCATCCGAGAGGTGTTTTCGGCGTCCACAATGGTAACGCTTCGGGTGTTACCGATGCTCAGGTTACCGTCAAAGTCAATCACAAGTGACTCGAGGGTGTTGCCAATGGAGCGCTCCGCTTTCGCCTTCAAATCGGCGGTAAGGATGCTCCCGGGGGCGTCTGATTGGCGTTTGAATTCCTCCAAAGCACCATAACGCCCGGCGCGAATTTCGTGGGTGTCAAGATTTCCACGGTCGCGCATGTTCTGTAAACGGGTGAGAATTAAAGACATGATAGATAGTTTAAAAATTAATTATTCAGCGCTACCCATCACGCCTTTGATAAAAGACTTCACAAATTTAGTTTTTTAGAGAAGATACACCAAGCGCCTTTCTTATTTTGCTAAAGTTCTCAGTAAACTCGGGGGTTCCCCTCTCGAGTCCTTTAGCCATAAGGTGCTTTTTTATTTTCTCATCAGCCTGGACTTGGCTCAATCCGGTAACGTCGGGAGCGTCGGCCGGATCGTCCTCGCCTCCGCCGCCTTCACCTCCAGCGCCGCCGGTGCCTTTTTTCTGCTTTTGGTCTAAAAGGATATCCTTTAGCTCAGCCTTCAAAAGTTCCTGCGCGGTGTAGGGGTGTTGCTTGTTATTTGGGTTTCTCAGGATATTACCCTTATCATCCCGGAAAACCATTTGTCGGCCCCCGTTACCGTCGTCAATCCAGTCGGCTTGGTACTTGCCGGTTATGGCCTGCTTGGCTACCTCAATCATTTTGTTTCGAACGGTTGAGGAGATTACTTTCTCATCCTGAAATTTCAGGCCAGCAAGCCCCTTGTCCATTTCGTTATTGACCTGCATTTTGGTCATGTTGCCTTGGGCCTCTTCAAGCTTTTGTTGGTAGGTTTTCTTTTCGTCCTCCAACTGCGTACTGAGTCGGTCGGCTCTGTCCTTGGCGTCCTTCAGTTGGGTTTTTAGCTGCTCATCGCTTGCGCCCTCCTCAATTTTCTTCTCCAAGTCCTTAACCTTTTGCTCGGCGTCGGTCAGCTTTTTGGCCGTGGCGCTGCTCTCCTTAACCTTCGGTAAAATGTCGCTTTTTAGCCAATCGTAGGTTTTAACCCCGGCGGGCTTTTCCAACCCGAGGGTTTCCTGAACGTCGCGGTCAATATTGCCATAAATCTCGCCGATTTTTTTGCCAATAATCTCGTTCTCGTCGTTGGTGGAAAGTTCAGCGATCGCCTTGATTTGCTCGTCGCTTAGCTCCTTCAGGGCCTCTTGTGCCTTTAATTTATCTGAGTCTAAAGCCATTATTTGCCGAGTTTAGGTTCAAACTTCAGTAAGTCCTCCGGGGTGTTTTTGCGATACTCCGCAAGGGCGTCATTAAGCGCCTTCTTATCCCTTTGGGGGAGAAACGGGGACGCGTCGTGTAGCATTGAAAAAACCATCCTTAGACGTGGGGCGTTTCTCAACCAAGCGGTAAACTCCTTACCCTCCAGCACAAGCTTTTTAGCCTCGCTTACCTTTTTACCGGTTGTAGAGTTAAAGTTTGGGGACTCGGCCACGATGTGGAACCTGTTCCCGGTGCCGGGTTCGGGGACATAGTCGCGCTTTTTAAGCTCCTTTTCCCTGTTCCGTTTTAGCTCCGCGTTTTCAGAGGCGACCTTTTTTAGCCTCTCCTCCTCCTTGGCCCGTTCCTCAGC
>JAOYNT010031956.1:0-15133 GCA_037575995.1 Lingulaulax polyedra | reverse complement strand
ATGCATACCCGCACGTGCCGGCAATGCCCATGCGGTGGTTCCAGCCGGTATTGGCACGGCGCGCGTTGAAGTATCTGAGCCTCGGCGCCAAGATGTCCATGAAGTCCATGGCCTTTAGGTATTCGGGTGGAGCCTCGCCCTTGCTGCTGAACGTCTGGTAGTCCTCGTGTTTGGTCGTCCCCAGAACCTGTGTGAAAGGCGCGCCAGGATTTCAGGTAAAAACATTGAAAAAGGGGCCCCGCAGGGCCCCCCAAAATGTGCAAATGTTTTGCGCAATGTTTGTTGTTTTTTATGTGCGATTTGTTGGTGTAATTGTTTTTGTGTGCTTTTTTGTTACAGAATTGATTTGCCATTGTTTCTGTGGGCGTTTTTGGCGTGTAAAAGCATAGCAAAATCACACCACAGCGCAGCACACCACACCACACCACACCGCACCGCACCGCACCACACCACACCACACCACACCACACCACACCATCCAACCGTCCATTCACAGCACCGTCACCCAGCGCCGTCCTAGGTTGAAGCTCACATGCCCCCTCCCCCATGGTTCGTTGGTTCATCCTCACAGTCGCATTGTTGATGGCTGCCAGGAGTGTTTTGGATCTACTCCAGCATGTGCATCCAGAACAGGACCGGCCTTCGGCCAGGGCCCGTGATCCAGATTGTTCGTTGAGTGCCATGGACATGCTGGCCTTGGTGAACGACATTGCAGGCGAACGGCCTTTGGCCAGGTCTGCAGCACAGCTGCTTCAACTCTTGCCGCGGCGAGGGCGGACAACCAACCAGAAACGCCGGTGCATGAAGGCGCTCAAGCAAACGTGGAAACGAAGTCGAGCCGCGAAGCGATTGGAGGCGCAGGCGCGCAGGTTCAACCTTTCAGGCCGGGCTGTCACTGCTGACGATTTCATGGTGATGCCGATGCCTGGCTCGGGCCGTGTGACACAGAAGAAGCCGGGGCGGGGGAAATGGAAAAGCTGGACACCGGAGGCTGTGCAACGGGCGGCTTTCGCCAAGGGTTCTTTGAGACAGGTGGCTGTGTCAATGAAAGATGGCCACGGCAAGTTCGCAGTTGGGTCCCGCAGCCCGTGGCAGGTAGCTTGTTGCAGAGCAGCTTGCAGCCAAGCGATCCTACAAGGACAAGCCGCAGTTCTTCAACGACTGCGGGATGTGTCGGTGCACTTGAAGCCACACGCTTTCTGGATTACAAATACAATGTTCGACGAAACGAAGTTGTGGTACTCTGTTCGTGGGTTCGGCTGTCGTGAGTTCTCAACGCTGGCTGTGCACGGTCAGGTGACTTGGGCAGATGACGCCGGTGTGCACGACGAAGATGTGTTTTATCCGCCGAAAGCGCTGGTTAGATATGCAGGTGCATCGCAGTGGAGTGCTTTGCAGAAGGATGGGCCAGCTGGAATCTTGCACAAGCCAGGGGAGGCGCCAAGGGCCAAGTTTCATGGAACCATATGCTCGCACGACAGCCATGCGGTCAATCGTTTAACTGTAAAACATTTGAGGACTCAGTTGCCGGAGGACCACGTCATGTTGCCGAGCTATTGCAACCAGCACCACGTGGGCAGAGCCGCGTCGGAAGTGACAACACGGTTGAAATTGCTTGGCCAGGTGTGGACATTGACAAGGACCTTCGCAGATGGTGATTTCCACGTGCACTTGCAACGGTGTGTCGATGCAGTGCTAGACAGCGAGGAGGATGGTTTGGAAGTCGTGGACCCTGCAATGTTTGTGTTGCAGCCTGGTGACTGCCGCGAGGACTTCACTCAATCGCTTCTTGCCAGGTGCCATGAAGGCGAAAACGCCGCGAAGGCAACGGATTTGGTCCAGGAAAGTGCGGCCAGAAGCGAGTTCGCGTCGTTCTTCCCATATGGTTGGAATCGGCACCGCCCCTTGCATCCTTGTCCTGCCGGCTGTTGTGGTCCGTCGGCGTGCCATGACCGGGATGTGTCCGTGAGAAAGGCCCGTGAACTCGTCCGCAAAGTCATTCTTCGCCGTGTTGCCCAACCTGCGAAGAATAAATGGACAAAATTGGATCCCGCTTTTCGACAAGTCGCGCTCATGGTCCACTTTTTTCTCTCGTGCAATCGGCCCTTGAGGCCAAGGTGGGCATGGCATACGTTGAAGTGTTGAACGTAGCTGCTACGGTCTTGGACCAGGACAGCGACTCTGAGAACGAGGACGACAACGAACAGAAAAAAGGGCGTCTTCAAAGATATGCCAAACGGTGTTTGCTCTTTGTCGGGGACCCGGACGCCAAGGAACGGCTGCTCTTGTGGCTGGCAGTCGGTGAGCCGATCATGGTCATACACTACCGTTTTTCCACCGGTACACATGGTATTCGCACTCATTCGACCAATGCCCTGTGTTGGAATTTTGCCCCGGGTCTCCGGAACATCGCAATCCCGTTGCTCCGGCACTGACCTCTTTGGCCAACATGCTGTTTGAGCCAAATGGTGCAGGCAAGCTGTTGTTGGGCCCGTTGCATGCCAAGCACGGCGCTCCGATTTTCTGGCCCCCGACGGTCCTCGCTGAATTTCAAATGTCCGTGGTGCTTACGTTCAGCAAGCTCTGGCGATGCCTTGTGCATGGGTTCAGGCAATTGCCGTGGTCCTTGGGTCCTCTGTTCGACGCTGCGCAGCCCTTGGGGCGACGGCAAGCAATGGCAATGGAGTTTTGGAACAAACCGCGCTGTTGCCTCGATGACTACGCTGGTCGGCCATTGCGCCACAAGCTCTGTGCAGAGCCGTCCGACCTTTTGAAAGACGATATCGTCCAGTTCATGTCCAGCATGTTCGCTCGATGCGTTCCTACGAGCACATTTGTGGAGAGGGTTTTCGCACGCCTGTCCACACACACGAGAGCGACAGGCGGCAAGGACTCCATAGACGGACTTGCGACCGCGCGCGTGACGACGGTCTTTGACCAGGCTGTGCAACGATGGTGGGACGCATTGCCCAACACGAGCAAACGCAACCTGTGTCGACAGCCCACTGGGATGTCCGGAGCAAGAGGCTCCCACACATGCGCTTGGCATGTGTTCGTCCAAGAACACCCGCCGCCGCGGGGATGCAGCCAGGCCGAACGGCGGGCGCGCGTATCCCAGCTCCAACACGATTTCAAGGAGCTCCCGCAAGCGCGGCGACGGGAGTTCAAAGCAAAGGCGCGTCTGGTCCGACTCCAAGCTATGCAAGAATATGCACAGTGTGAAGAGGCGGATTGCCCCGGTGGGCCATGGAACTTGTCCGCCTCTTGCGCGGGGCGCGCGTGTGAGTGGCCGTTGTCCAACAATGTGTTGCGTTCAACTCTTGACCGCGGAACCCCGCGCAAGCTTCGAGAGAGCTGGGCAAACGAGCACAACCGGCTGATCATGGAAGACCCCGAGTTTCCCAAGACGGTTTATGGGCACGAGGCTTGCTTTGATGGCGAATGCATGGCAGAGCTCGACGAAGACCGCCATGCACTCTTCAAGCATTTGCTCACCTGGTTGCGACTGATCTGCATCTACCATGCCGGCGCCAAGAAGCGCAGCCTTCCCTGCTTGGCGTTCGCAGCCGGTGATTTGTCTATGTACGCCATGGTTGGAAACTATACAAGGTCACACCCGTTCAAATGCGAAGTCCTGATCTTGGAACGCCTGAGCCCTCCCACGGCCTTGGGCCAGTTTGAATTGGCGATTGCTAAGGAACCCGAGACACACCTGGGTGCGCGGTGGCCCAATATTGTTTCCGAACACGCATTTGTCTTGCAGTTGATGGAATTGTCTTTGGGGCCGTGGCAGGCTTTCCTTTTAGATGCCGCCGTTGAACTGACCTCGACGGTCATGATAACTGGAATGACACTCATGAGTCTGGGCGAGCTCCGAGAGCTAGAGGCGAAACGTTTGGAACGTTTGCATGCCCTTAGACTCTTGGCAAAAGCGCAGAAAGCAAAGAGTGGTGCCGTGGTGCGCATCAAGTATGCACGCAAACCGGGCAGAGGCCGCCGGGGCACAGCCATCACAACCGACGATTCAGGGGCAGACCCGCATCCCTTTGCGGGCCCAACAGGGCCGGATGTTGAAGCCGCGCCGCCCCCAGCTGCCGACGGCCTTGGGCCAGAAGTAGGGCCGGATGTTGAAGCCGCGCCGCCCCCAGCTGCGGACGGCATTGTGCCAGAAGCAGGGCCGGTTGCAGAAGTCGCACCGCGCCCAGTTGCAGAGCGACAACAGCGTGGCATTGCTTGGGGCAATGGCGAGTGGCAGTTGGCAGAGATACATTTCAAAGGGCGTCTGGTTGGGTGCGGTGCCACGTGCAAGGGCCACTTCACACCTGGAAGCGACAGGGTGTGCAAAAAGAGTGTTACATTTGGTGACACTGGGCTGACCCGTGCAGACTTGATGCTTCGTTTGAAGCGATGGCTGATTGCGGGGTTGGATGATGAAGATTGGGACACGGATGACCCGCGTGCAGAACATATTGCCATGGGTGGCCGGCACATGCAGGACTTTGCTGATGGCCTGAGCGAGGCGGAGTGCGACCGGATTGCAAACGGAGGCCTCGTTGCCTAGGATGTTAAAACAGTGTTACATTGGGTTGGCACATACTTCATTCCCCTCAACCACACTCCACCACACCAGCCCACCCCAGCCCGCTGCACCGCACCCCACCTCATACCACGCCACACCACAGTACCACACCATGCCACAGGAACAATCGCAAGCACAGTCACAAACGCAAGCACCGGCACCAGCGCACGCATAGGCGCGGGCGCAAGCACAACTGCAAGCGCGCGCAAACAAGCACTGGCACAAGCACAACCACAAAAACGAAGCACAAACACAAGCACAGGCGCAAGCACAGGCGCAACCACAGGCACAGGCGCAAGCACAGGCAGAGGCACAAGCACAGGCATAGGCGCAGGCACAAGCACAAGCGCGCGCAAGCACACCCATGCATCCGGTCTCATCCTACACAGCCGGTCTCATCCCCTCAACCGCAGCCGTGTCGCTTCAAGAAGGGCCTTTGGCCTCATCCCCTCAACCTCAACCGCGCGAAACCATGGCGTGGCATGGGGAGCCGCGTTGGTGGCGGCGTGAGATGTACGGCCTTGGGCCAGAGGAGAATAGTGGGATGGCCCAGTATCTTGCAGACACTTGCACGGATACGCGTTGGCACGGTGGGTTGCGCTCGCAGTACAACGACACATGGCGTAGCCTCACACCGGTTTTCAACGTCGGCACTCACGTCCTGTGGCTAGGCAGCCAGAAAGCAGCGAACAACCCCTACCTTTTGCGCACAGTCGACATCGGCTTGCGTTTGAGCGCCTTGGGCTCGTGGGGCTGCCCAAGGACCAGAGGCATGCGTGACTTGCCGCCGTTCCGCATCGACGACATCTTGCAGAACTTGGCGCACAGTACGGCCTTGGGCCAGGAGAGACCAGAGCTTCTGAAGGAAAAGATTCGGGAGTTGGTAAAGGTCCTCTGGCTAATCGACGATGCTCTCACAAACGAGAGCTTGTTGGTCTTTTGCGGAAAGGGGTGCCGGCGCGGAGCCGCGTTGGTGGGGTGCTACCTCATGGCCAAGACACGGATGGCGCCGGGCTGTGTCTACCACCACTTGAAAAATTTGCGGCAACCGGTGGACAGCCAGATCTTGTACGACTTCCGCCGGTTGTACGACGATTGCTGGATTGCGGACGATGAGTGGAATGTCTGCCGGATCTTGCCGCGAGTCTTGCCTGGCACTCATTGGCGCCCCGTGAACAGGGGGGCGCCAGCGCCACCGCCACTGCCACCGCCACCGCAAGCGCCAGCGCCAGCGCCGCCGCCAGCGCCAGCGCCAGGGCCAGGGCCAGCGGCAGCCGCCACGGAGGCCCCCGCGGCAGCGGCAGCACCTACGGCCTTGGGCCAGGAGAAAGACGCCGAAGACGCCGGAGAAGCCAACGACGATGTTGCTCCTGCGCCCAAGAAGATGCCAGCCCCGCGTGCCCAGAAACAGGAAGACGACGTGGCTCCCCCGCATGCCCAAGAAGATGCTCCCCCGCATGCCCAAGAAGATGCCAGCACCGCGTGCCCAAACAAGGATGCCGAACAAAATGCTTCTACGGCCTTGGGCCAGGAAAAGCAGGAGCAGGAGGAGGACCATGAGGAGGAAGAGGAGGCAGATTATTCCCGCAGCTCGCCCAAAGCTACTTCTGCAGCAGCTTCCGGAGGCGAGAGCGATGGTGGCACCAACGCTGAGGAGCAATCGAGCATGTCCGCCAAGTCTGCGCCCAAGAAAAAGGTTCGCATGAATGACAGCGTCGAGAGATGGTCGCCCGACTCGCAGTCTTCGCGGACGCCCGATTCGCCTGAGTCTACGGCCTTGGGCCAGGAATTGGAGATTGCGCAGTTGCGTGAGGACGTTGATGAGCTTATGGCAAATCGAAAGGGCGAACAATTGTTTGCTGCTCTCAGCCGCGAGGGCCCCGACGCCAACAAGGTGGAGGAACTCTTGACATGGTACACCAACATCGAGATGGAGAAGGTGGTCAACTACAAGGACGTCGGAGGGATGACGCCTTTGCACAGAGCTGCTCGCACTGCCCGTCCGGATTTGGTCAAGAGGCTCCTGGTGCTCAAGGCCGACGCGACCGCTGCGACCTTTCCGAGCCGGGCTCCAGGCAGCTTCACGCCGTTGCAGTGCTTGGCCGAGGCCGACATGTCGTCAATGGACAAAGCTGACATGCGAGAGACGACCCGGCTTTTGCTTCACGCAATGACCACTACGGCCTTGGGCCAGCGGACAACGAAAGGAGCAAACGTCTTCCATCTGGTGGTGGCGCGTGGCAACCTGGAATGCCTTGAGGAGATTGTTGACAGGGTGTTTCCAAACTTGCAGCCACAGTACATTCGCAAGTTGCTCAACGCAACAAACGTCAAGGGCAAGACGGTCTTGGACCTGGCAAGGTACAACCGGCAGATCGCCAAGGTCATTCAGGACTGGGGCGGCGTGTCAGCCTACACAGGGCAGGAGGAGGAGACCAGGCACGTGCCAGAGTGGCACCACTGGAACCGCAGGTACCACAGGGCCCAGTGGCAGGAGCCTGGCGAGGCGTCCTCCTCGAGAACATGGTGGAGCGGCAAGGCAACCTGGGAAGAGAGGAAGTGGACACGGTGAGCACGGCCTTTGGCCAGAAGGTACGGGAATCAGAAGATCTGGGAATTCATACGTTCGTGTGCACAGTATGTGGATAAGAGACCATTGCGAGCCAATGCGGAAAAAGAAAAGCCTCATCATCGTCCATCACATCTCGGCTTTAACCCTCCCCCTTTCTTGACCTATTTTTGTACAGAAACTTTTAGAATTGTCCAGGAATTTTCCAAACATTTTCAGAAATGTTGGAAAACAATTTGCAGATTTTCGTGACCCACTAAACAATTGCATTTCTTGACCTTAAACCCCCGTTTCTTGACCTTAAACCCCCGTTTCTTGACCTTAAACCCCCATTTCTTGACCTTAAACCCCCGTTTCTTGACCTTAAACCCTGGCGCGAAAGTTTGCAAAATTGTTTGCACAAGTTTTGCAACAATCTTGCAATTGTTTTGCAAATGTTTGCCAAACAATTTTGGTTTGCAATGTTTGCCAACTTGTTTGCATGTCTAGGTGCAGGGTAAATGTGGTTTCCAGGGGCCTTGCGTATCCCTTGTGTTGTGATTTCCGCAGCCATTTCGCTTCAAGTCCCGCCCAGTCGCCAGGGCCCGTAGGTTTGTTGGGCAGCGGCATACGGCCTTTGGCCAGCAGCATACGGCCTCTGGCCAGCGGCATGGCGGAGGCAACGCCCGCTGAAGGATTCGCCAAGCGCCGTCGCTTGCAGAGGCATTCAACCATGAATGATGATGAGGTGAATGAGCGGGTTCGGGTTTGTTCCAAGCAAGTCGTGAGCGCAAGCGCTCATCTTGATGGGACCCTCCTTGACGGCCTCGCGTCAGAGCATGCCGTAGAATTCGACAGGTTACTGTTTCGGCGATTCCCCAAGACTTTCACTGGGCAGCGCACTTGGGCAACTTGCTGCTCAGGTTCGGAAGGGGCACACTTTGTGATGAAAGCGTTGCAGCATGCATGGCCGGGCGTCGTTCTCTCGCAAGCCTTTGCGTGCGAGAAGGACCCATCGAAGCGAGCTTGGATCCACAACTTGGTGAACGCCGGCCGCGCGTCCTCGGGCCAGGACCAGGTGTGCATCTTCGAAGATATCAGCGACCTTGGGTCAGAGGTGGCTCAATGCCACACACATGGGCGTTTGTGCAGAGTGCCCGGGTGTGATGTGTTGGTGGTTGGGACGTCGTGCAAGGATCTAAGCAAGATGAGCAACACTAAATTCAAACAGCCCGTGTTGTCACTGCAGTCTTCACCGGGCGGAACTGCCACAACGTTTCGTGGCCTCCTCGGGTATTTGGATTCCCATTCAGTGGATGTCGTGATCTATGAGAATTCTGACAATCTGGAAACGCATGGGGCTCAAGATGAGCAGGCGGAGCCAGGAGCCATGAGCAATCTGGACATCTTCCAATCAGAGATGGTTGCTCGCAGGTTTGAGGGCCAGAACATGATTCTCAACGCTAAACAGTTCGGTGCGATTGCGAGCCGTCGGCGGTTCTGGTCCGTGTTGTTCAAAACTGGCGAGCCCCACTCGTCTCTTGAATTTGGGGACCGGACATTGGCAGCCATTTTCAAAACCTTCCGGGGGCTCCTGAAAGTCTGCCAGCGGACGCCGCCCACTTTGCCGTCGGTGCTTCTCAAAAGTACAGATGACGCTGTTGAGCGTGAGCTCTTGCGGCGCACGGCCTTGGGCCAGCCGGTTTCGAGTTTCTCCTGGATAGGAGAGCACCAAAAGCTCTACGCAAATATGCGCATCCAGTGGGGGGGCCTTCTCCACACTCTGCTACGTCCAGTTCACGGTGGTTCAGCACATTGTCAGCCTTCGCAAAATCCAATCTCGTGTACAAGCAGCACAAGTCTTTGGCTTCATGTAAGACTGGGGAATCCACAGCCGAGACCCAATGCCGAGAGTTTGCCTTTACTTTGGACCAGAGTGCAGAGCGCAACGCGCAGAGCACGTTGTTGGAAGATGGGGAGACGATCGTTGCTCCGTGCGTGTTGCCAGGGCAATCGCTTTGGTTGCACATTCCCGGCGGCGAGGAGCGGCTCCTGCTGGGCCGCGAAGCGCTCGTGTGGCAAGGCTTCCCCGTGTGCAGAGCAGACGCAGACCAAGTGTCAGAACGCTTCTTGCAGGACCTCGCGGGCAACGCTATGACGATGCACGTGCTCTTGGCGGTGGTCCAAGCGGCAATGGCTGCGTTGACGTGGAAAGTGGGCGAGCCGACGCACGCGATTTCCGCAAAAGAGGAACTTGACTCAGCGTATGCGTTGTTGGACAAGTTGCGCAAGTGATTCGCACAAAAAATAGGCACGGCCTTTGGCCAGGGGAGCTTGGGCGTGCGGGGAAGTTGTACAGACAAGGGGAAGTGGGACATATCAGACTTTCGTGGAGGGGCGGGGCCAGGGGGAGGGGTCCAAATCACCGCCGTCATGACATGTGCGCGTATGCCACACAACATGTTTGCCATAGTCCAAATCGCATCGCCAGTCTTTATCGCCATCGCCATCATAAAAACATTGCATTCATGTCACATCCGTCATCATCGCAATCCTCATCATCATGTCCATAATCATCAGCACCTTCATCATCATCATCGCCTTCATCATCATCACCATTGCAAGTCTTTCGGGACTTCTGAACTGCGTCAGTATCATCACCGTCAGTATCATCATCATCAGTATCAGCATCATCAGTACCATCATCATCCGTACCATCATCAGTTTCAGCATCAGTATCACCGTCATCAGTGCCGTCACCATCAGTATCACCATCAGCTGTTTGGGCTCCAGCCTGAAGCATTTTTTGACTTTCCTGCCCAGATTTGGCGCCATGGAGTTCCTAGACTCAGGAGGCGCGGTTGCAAAGGACGACGAGGCCTTGGGCCAGGGACCCAACGACGAAAAAGCGGCCTTGGGCCAGCCAGCTGACACGGATGATGACCCGGACGAAGCGGACGTGGAAACAAAGTCTGTTGCCTCTTCCGGGGGAGCAATCACAGCTCTGCCAGTCGTGATGCGTGGCAAGGTACCTGTGTGTTTCTTGTGCCGACGTAGAGCGGACGAGGCGTCGCCTTTGAGCAACGCGACTGCATCCGACGCGTACGGGGGCTACGTGCCATGGCTCAATTACACAAAGGTTCGCAGCCCCGACGGCACTGTCATTGGGAAGACGCCGGCCGGAACCATGTGCTTGATCAGCCGGAATGTATACAAGGCGATTGGCTATGGGACTAAGTACGGCCCACCTGGAAAGTACAAGAAAGCCACCTTGACTTCGAAGGATGCCAAACCAATTCACGCTGCCTTGGTTGCGGCTGAGAAGGAATGGATCCGAGAGCATGACGAGAACCCCGGCATGGGCAGGCTCAAAGACAAACGGCGGCTGATGGAGGTGCAACGCTCGTTGGAAGTTGTCCAGGAGCAGTCGGGTGAGTTCATCAAGCCTGAGATGGAATTTGTCTTGCTGGCTCATTGGGACGAGAAAGAGGACGGCAAGTACGACCCGAGCAAAGTTGTGGAGGAGGACGTGTTCGGAAAAAGAGAAGGGCATCTGGAAGCAGGTGGGCAAGCAGGGCCATTTGAGGTACCGAGAGCGGCAAGCCACAGTCGTGCGGGATGTCACAGTTGAAGAGGAAGGCTCTGGCATGTTTGCGGCCGCAGCAATCCAAGCAAAAACAGAAGCAATCGCAACGGTCAAGGCTGCAGCCTCAAAGGCGCGAGCTGTTTCTGCTGTGGAGGCGCCCCGCTTGTCCATGGCCACTCTCATGAGCATGGTGTCTGGCGCCGCCGCAAGTTCGACCGACGAGGCCCCGAAGGAGACAGAAGGCTCTGACAAAGAGGCAAGCTCAGAGCAGGAAACAACCGAACAGGAATCAGATGAGGATGCACAGGACCACGTTCGGCTCTTGGGGCACTTTGGCCACACGCAGGTGGCAGGGGGTGCGAAGCCGAAGCCTCCCGCCAGCCCGGCGCCCAAGTCGACGCCACAAAAGGGCCAGCCCTCACAAAAGCACACGGCCTTTGGCCAGGCAGGCTCCGCCATCAAAAAGAAGAAGAGCACAGATTCAGACGCAAACAGCACGGTGTTACACCAGCGTTCAGTTCGCGCACCGGGGGCTGGCGTCGAGCAGAGCACTTTCGTCTTGGATGGCCGTGGCCAGAGGCTTTTGCAGGCATCCGCTGATGGCCTCGACAAAGTGAAATCCTATCTGAACACACTGGTCTTCGGAGAGGAGCAGGCCGGAATTGCGCATCTTGCTGGCGAAGCTTTGCAGGAATTCCACAAAGCACTGTCCTTGAAGGCATCTTGTCTTGCTTCTGCCAAAGGCGGTTTGCGATCGTTGGTTGGCCGACTCAGGCGAAGCTCAAACACGGAGAGCATGTCGGAGCAGCTACGTGAGGCGTATGCAGTGGAAAGCAAGATCGACACCGTGCTCGGGTTTATCAAGTGCATGAAGAGTGCCCGTGCGCCCGACTTAGAGCAGGCGATCAAAGTGGCGGAAGACGTGCAGCAATGGTACGTCTTGTCCAAGCCGTACCAGCTCAAGCTCTTCGACATGCGGATTCAGTATGCGTCCCTCTTCGGTGATGTGGAGGCTGCGTGCAGGATCATGACGATGGGGTCCAAGGCGCTCGAGCCTTTGCAACAGCACTGTTCCCGAGAAGAGCTGGTGTCGCTCGCGTGCACGGCATGTGAGGACATGGTCATGGACATGCTGAAAGCCGGCAAGAAGAATCAGCAGACTGGAGCACTCATGGTGTCACCGGAACATGCTGCGCACTTGGAGCAGATGCTGGAGTACGGTCGTGGACCAGGCGAAGTGCCGGACGGTCGTGGACCAGGTGAAGTGCCGGACGGTCGTGGACCAGGTGAAGTGCCGGAGTTCATGGCTGCTGTTTTTTTTTTGCCCGTGTTGGAAGTGGTCACGTCCATCGTCCTATGTCGGCAGGTCCCTGTCAGCAGGCTGTCAGCAGCGGTTGCGAAGTTGGAGGAGAGCGCGGAAAGCCAGGGAGATGATGCCTCGTTTTCTGGCTGTGCGCTGTTTCAGTATCTCCTTGGCAAGGGAAAGGGATTTTACACACCAGCTGCTTCAACGTTGAAGGAACGCCAGCAAGAGCTTTTGCATGAGCAGCTGGTCAACAACTTGGAAGTTGCTGCGACGGAGATCGTGTCAAGGGTCGGGGCAGGATCTCACGGCCTTCGGCCAGCGCGAACGTGCCTGGACGATGCCGCGACCTTCCTGGCAGAGGCCGGCGCCAGTCTCAACAAGACGAAAGGAGCTATCCCTTTGAGCCGCGCGCGCAAGAACTCCGTGCAGCTGGCCGCGGACAAGGTGGCAGTTGCGGCACGCAAGTGTGTTGTCCAGGAGCTCAAACACAATGTGGCTTGGGCACTGCAGTTGTGCGAAGAGGCCCGGAACAATGGCGGCTACGTGGCCAGCGACACCACTACGGAGGACGGAACGCCCATGCGTGGCTTGGTGAAGCTTCCCGAGCTCCAGGCGCATTTGGATTGCGAGCACTTGCTGGAACACTCCATTTGGAAGAGCACCTCTGTTCCCCCGGCAGACTTGGCCCAGTGGCAGACACATCGGAAGATGAGTGGCTTCATGTACCGCGTGTTGGCGTTCAATTTGGTGAGTATGCCAGCTTACGCGGACCTGAAATTGGAGCTTCCGTCCCACGGCCTTTGGCCAGATTGGGATTGCCTGCAGGAGTGGTTGAAGTCGCAGTTGCCAGACGGACTGCTCGCCCCGTGGGACGCCCATTGGGCAGCGCCGGTGCAGGAGGCACAGAAAAAGAGCGTGGCTACTGCGTGCGGGCGGGTCAAGGCTCTGCTCACCGAATGCATGGCGGGGCGGCCTGCTAGCATCGACAGCAAGACTGTTGAGAACGTCCTCTTGGCGTTTCCCGAGACTGACCCCGCCACGCGTTTCTTCGGCATGTTCTTTGCAGCCGTTATCGCGTACACCAGTGCACTCGGGGGCGGTAGCCTTGCCACCGACACACAAATCTCGAACGCGAAGGCCAAGCTCGGCCAGGTCATGGAGGCGTGGCCGGAAGCAGCCAAAAGCCAGACCCATGAACTGTGTAGCCTTGCAGACCCCGAATTGCGGAAGTGGACCACAGAGGCATTGTCCAAAATGGCGCAGTATCATGCCCGCAGCCTTGCCAGTGGGCACAAGGAGCTTGATGCGTTGGTTACAAAAGCGGCAAAGTTGCTTGAGCGTGTGCCACAAGCTGACGAAAGCAAGTTCCGTGAGAAGATGCGGAAGGATGGCACTGCCATTGCCACAACGCAAGGTCAGATCACAGAGGTGCTTGCGCGCGTGAAGAAAGCAGACCCCCGCATTGACGAAGAGCACCCCGCAATCGTGGCTGAGGCTGATGAGGGCGCGGGGCAGGCTTTGCGGTCATCGTTCGAAGCAGGCAAACGCATGGACGATTTCTGTTACTACTACACGTGCCTCTACGTCGGCCTGACCCTCTTCCACGGCGCCACGATCAGAAATGACAGTGACCAGGGCAAGGCCGAACAGGAGAAGCTGAAAGGCGTGTTGGAGACGATGTTCAAAGTGAAACAGCACCCCTGCGTTCTGCCCAACTCTGTGCTTGCGATGTGTGCATTCCTCGACATGCCTTGCAATGCGCCAGGCTCCTCCTCCAAAGCCTCCTCCTCCAAGGATGGCGCGGGGAACAACGCGGAGACGGAGAAGCCGCTGCCGGCCAACAAAGAAGGGGAGACGGAGAAGCCGCTGCCGGCAAACAAAGCAGGGGAGACGGAGAAGCCGTTGCCGGCCAAGAAAGCAGGGGAAACGGAGAAGTTGCTGCCGGGCAAGAAAAAAGGGAAGCCGCCGGCCGACGAGAAGGCAAGCAAGCGCAGACGGACGTGAGCGGGCGCGTCGCTTGTTCGGCCTTGGGCCAGTTCACCTCGCCCCTCCCACACCCCATCCCCACGCCGCAACTATCTCACACCTCCCCACACTCATCCACTTCTTCACCACACCCATCTCCGCCACCCATACAGCCCCATCGCATCCACCCCTCAGAACGATCACGGCCTTTGGCCAGTCGAACACAGTTCGGACTTTTGCTCAAGGCCTTCCTCACAGTCGAGGGGATGCCATGCAGATTTTGCCGCGACTCTGGGCTCCCACTTGGCACCCGGCGCCGCGCACGGTGCCACAAACCTCACTTCACGGCCTTTGGCCAGTCGAACACAGTTCGGACTTTTGCTCACGGCCTTCCTCACAGTCGAGGGGATGCCATGCAGATTTTGCCGCGAGTCTGGGCTCCCACGGCACGGCGACACGACGCGAGCCATTGGCAGCGGGGGTGCTCTTGGGCCGGGGGCGTCGGCGTGCGACGGTGCCGTGAAGTGACGGTGGGCTGATAAACATACACATCACAACACAATAAAACCATTACACACACGCAAACACAACAAGAAAACAATTGCACGAACAATTACACACACGAAAAAACAATTACAAAACAATTACATGAAATTTTTTAGACAAAAAATACCAAAAACAATTGCACAAAACAATTGCACCATTTTTTTGCTCAGTCGGGGGGTCATTTTGGGGCCTTTTTCGTAGACCCACACACACAGGTTATGGGGACGGCCAGCGTTTTGGGAGTCGGCCATTGGCACGTGGCCCGCAAGTTGCAGCACGTTTGCGCGAGTTCGGTTTCGGGCTTGCAGCGTGTCGGTTCTGCGGCCGAGCAGGTTTTTGGCGAGCGCGAGTGTCGAAGAAAAATAGCGTTGGCAAGGCGCGGTTCCGCGGGCGGCGACATGGCGTCGCGCGGCATATGCGAAGCCATGGCGGGCGCAGCCACCGACGGTGCGTTGGCGTTGGTCTACGCCGAGGATCCCAACGAGCTCCGCGGCAACATTTTGCTCATATTTGCACAGGTTCTAGTATGAGGCGAGGGGGAACCATTCCCTTTACCTTCCCTTTACCGGACGCATCGGCGTGCGAAGTGGACGGACGCAGTAT
>JAOYNT010030859.1:0-15150 GCA_037575995.1 Lingulaulax polyedra | reverse complement strand
CGGGGTCTGCATCTCGACGCGGCGATGCACGTAGAGGCCGCCCACACCCCAGGGCGCCTGCGGTCCCTTGTGCCCGGCGAAGGCGAGGAGGTCGACGTCGAGGGCGCGCACATCGAGGTCGAGCCAGCCGGCCACCTGCGCGGCGTCGAGGAGGGCCAGGGCGCCGGCGCCGTGCGCGAGGCGCACGAGCTCCGCGAGCGGCGCGAGAGCGCCAGTCACGTTGCCCGCAGCGGTCGTGGCCACCAGCCGGGTGGGGAGGCGCAGGGCGTGCTCGAGCGCGTCGAGATCGAGCGGCGCCTCGCCTGCTGGCGGCACGCGGACCAGCTCCACGCCGCGCTCCGCCAGCTTCAGCAAAGGGCGCATGAGCGCGTGGTGCTCGAAGCTCCCGCAGACCACGCGATCGCCGGGCTGCCATGGGAGATCGGCGATGGCCACCGCCAGGGCCGAGGTGCAGCCAGGGGTCAGGAGCAGTCGACTCGGATCGTCCACGTGGAAGGCCCGCGCCACGCGCGCGTGGTCGCGCTCGAAGTCGTCGGCCCAGGCGAGCGGGTCGGCCTCCAGCGCGCGGCGCACGGCCACGCGCACGGGCTCGGGCTTGGGCCAGCTGGTGCCGGCGTGGTTGGCGTACACGGCCGAGAACATAGTCTGCGGGAACGGGAGAGGCACCGAGACGGCGGCCGTGCCTGAGCGAGACTGTATCCAGTGGGGGCCCGCATTGGCACTCCAGTCCCCCCGGCGTCTCCGTGTGTGATGCAAAGCGGAACTTCGTTTGCGTGGCGCGAGGAGGCGGCATCGTGGGGGCCAGTCCCGGCGCCATCCCGTGCCATGCATCACGGATTGCATGGGTGGGGCGCGTGCTGCAGTGGGGACGCACTGCCCGTGGGTGAACACAAAGGGGGAGAAGGACGCAGGAGAAGGAAATTCGCCGCGACCGCCTCCGCCTCCGCGACCGCCTCCGCCTCCGCTTCCGCCTCCGCGACCGCTTCCGCCTCCGCGACCGCTTCCGCCTCCGCGACCGCCTCCGCGACCGCCTGCGCGACCGTTTCCGCGACCGCCTGCGCGACCGCCTCCGCGACCGCCTCCGCGACCGCTTCCGCCTCCGCGAGCGCCTCCGCGACCGCCTTCCGCGACCGCCTCCGCGACCGCCTCCGCGACCGCCTCCGCGACCGCCTCCGCGACCGCCTCCGCGACCGCCTCCGCTTCCGCCTCCGCGACCGCCTCCGCGACCGCCTCCGCGACCGCCTCCGCTTCCGCCTCCGCTTCCGCCTCCGCGACCGCCTCCGCGACCGCCTCCGCGACCGCCTCCGCGACCGCCTCCGCGACCGCTACCGCGACGGCGCCCGCTACTGCGTCCGTGTCAGCTCGCGCGTCGTGCTCTGTGCGTTCAACGCCTGTTCAGCGCGACGCCCGCCGCAAGAGCGAACCGCAGCCGCTGCCGACTCCGACCCCGACCCCGACCCCGACCCCGCCCCCGACCCCGCCGCCGACCCCGACCCGACCCCGACCCGACCCCGACCCGCTCGAGAGGCTCGCGAGATGAACACGCGTCCTCCACCACCGACGCTGCGCCTCGGCGAGCCTCGCCCGCGGCCGGGTCAGCTGCCGCCCGGGGCGCCGATGAAGAGGAAGAGGAGCTGCCCGAAGAACGGCGCGAAGGCGAACCACGCGAGGACGTCGGCGGTCAGCTGGCGCATGTCCGCAATGCGGGCGTGATCCGCCTGGAGCGAGGCGCGAGTGCCCGCGACGATCTCGACGTCGGGACGCTCGACGTGACGGTAGTCGGCGACGTCGGGGCCCAGGCCGAACACGAGCACGGGCCCGGGGGGTGTGCCGCTCGGCGCTCGCGGGCGGGCCGAGTGGCCGTGCACGTGCACCACGCCGAGGGCGTCCGCGTGTCCTTCGTGCACGTCGGTGCGTTCGAGGCGAGCCTTCCCACGGACCGTCGGTCGGCGCAGGAAGAGGCTCGCGGCGAAGGCGAGCACACACCAGCCGATCCAGGTCCAGGGGGGCGGCGTGTGGCGCAGGACCTCGGCGGCGCGGGCGGGCTCGAGGGTCCAGCCCGCGTCGGTGTGGTGCAGACGATGCGTCACGACACCTTCACGCGCGACCCAACGGTCGCCGCCCGCGGATCGGAGCGTGAGTCGATCCGCGGCGGGGACCGACACCGCCCAGCCGGCCGAGCGCTGGGGACCGGGGCGTAGGACGCAGCGGTCCGAGCGCGCCGGGCACACCAGGCACACGCGCGGTCGGTATTCCCTGGAGCAACCGACGCGACCCGGGGCGACGACCCACTCCGCAGGGTCGATGCGCTCGCTCGTCGCTCCTGCCGCCGGCGCGAGGAGCTGCGAGGGGAGCTCGAGCGAGCGCTCGGGTCCGAGGACCAGCGACTCGCTCCGTCCGACGTGGGGGAGGAGGAGGCAAGCGATGACGGCGCCGATCCCGAGTCGCGTGATCACGGGCGCCGCCGCCCGCCAGCTCGGCGGGGGAGGGCGCCGGATGACGAGGTAGCTCGCGACGCAGAGCGTGATGCAGAGCAATGCCCAGCTCGCGGTCCGCACCCAGGGCGCGTCCGGGTCGGTCTCGGTCGCCGACGAGAGCAACGGCTCCGTGAGCAGAAGCGGCGCGCTGCTCCAGGCGAAGAGTCGCCCCGCCCGTGGGGCGCTCGTGGGCGCGAGTCGAGCGCGCTCGACCATCACGGTCAGCGCGGTCGCCATCAGCCCGAGGAGGCAGGCGAGCGGCGCGGCGAGCGGCCTGGCGAGCTGCAGGTCTTCGAGGCCCGGCCGAGCGAGGAGGCCGCCCGCGCCCACGAGGAGGGTGACGGCGATGGATCCAGCGAGGGCGGTCTCGATGCGCCCGCGCCTCGCGGTCCAGCGCGCGGACGATCTCGCGGGGGTCGTGGGGGCCGGGCGCGCCATCGCGTGTACCGAGCATGCCAGCTTTCGGGGGCTCGCACACGAGAGCCGGCTGGTATGCTCGCGGGGGAGGTGGACGTGGCCGATGACGACGAGAGGCGCGCGGGGCGAGTGCTGCGGTTCGCGGTGACGGGGGCGCTGCTCGCGGCGCCGCTCAGCGGGTGCGGTGACGGCGCGCCGGTCGAGGTGAACGAGCCGGCGCCCGAGCAGCCGACGATCAACGAGCCGGCTTCGCCCGATCCGGAGCCCGTGGCGGAGCCTCCCGAGCCGCGTGGGCCGACACCGAACCTGCCGGTGCCAACCGACGAGGAGACGCCCCCGCCCGAGCCGCCGGAGGCCGAGTGATGGGAGACGGGCGTCGTGGAGGGCGCGTGTTGCGCTTCGCGGTGACCGGGGCGCTGCTGGTGACGCCGCTCCTGGGCTGCGGCGAGGACGAGCCGCCCGAGGGCACCGAGACGATCAACGAGCCGCCGGATCCCGAGCCGGAGCTG
Source organism: Lingulaulax polyedra (assembly GCA_037575995.1). Classification (NCBI taxonomy): domain Eukaryota; class Dinophyceae; order Gonyaulacales; family Lingulodiniaceae; genus Lingulaulax; species Lingulaulax polyedra. The sequence goes on along the minus strand of JAOYNT010030859.1, from coordinate 11,747 downwards.
CACGTCAACGAGCCGCCCGACGAGCCGGCCGAGGAGCCGGCGGCCGAAGACACGCAGCCCGAGCCCGAGTGAGCGGACACCCGAGCCGGACGAGCAGCGCGCGGCTCGAGAAGATCTGCCGCGCGCAGATCGATCGCGCGCCCTGGCCCGACTTCGAGGCCTTCGACGCGTCGGCGTACCCGCTCCCGCTCCGCGAGCGCGCCGCGCGTCAGTGGTGGCGCCGCGCGCGCGAGGAGTACGGATCCATTCACGAGTTCACGCAGGTCGCGCACGCGCTCACCACGCTGCGCGCGCCGATCGGGGTGCTCGGCGCCCTCGCGCGTCTGATCGGGGACGAGGTGCGCCACGCGTCGCTCTGCGCGCAGATGGCCGAGGCGACGCTGCCGGAGCGCGCGCCGGGCGAGGCCTACGACTGGACGCCGCCGCGCGCTCCGTGGCCCGCGCCTCCGAGCGACGCGGCGCACACGCTGCGCTGGGCCGCCGACGCGGTGCTCTGTTCGTGCTGCATCGGCGAGACGATCTCGCGGCCGCTCTTCGAGGCGCTCGCGACGCTGGTCACCGATCCGGTCCCGCAGGCCGTGGTCCGGCAGATCCTCCGCGACGAGCACCTGCACGCCACCTTCGGCTGGGAGGCGCTCGGCTGGATGCTAGGCGAGCTCGACGACGGCGACCGCGCCTAGCTGCAAGGTCGGCTCGCGAAGCGGCTCGGCGCGTTCGAGCGCAGCTGCGTGGTCGGCGGCGTGACGCTCGCGGAGCTGGTCGGACAGGAGGCGGTCGTCGCCCCGCCCGAGCCCGGCGCGCCGCCGAACCTGGGGCTCCTCGACGCGCGGCTCTACGCGATGATCTTCTACAGCACGCTCGAGCACGAGGTCCTTCCGGGCTTCGCCGCGCTGGGCTTCGACACGGATCGCGCCTGGCGCGAGCGAGGGGAGAGGGTCTCCGCGCAGGGATCCTAGCGCTCGCCCCCTGCCTGGAGCTTCGACCACGGGACGCAAGTCTGCCCGCGCGGCGCGGCAGCGAGCCAGAAGAGGAGCTCCAGGTCCAACGCGGCGTCCGCCTCTCGCTCGGGCGTGAGGGTCGCGCTCCAATCGGCGAAGATCACATCCGGCTGGCGAAGCACGCGTTGAGCTCGGCCTGCGCTTGCTCAGACGCGGAGGGGCAGGCCCCGAACGCCATGCCGAGCGCTTCGCCACAGGCAGCCGCCTCCGAGGAGTCGGGCGGACACATCTCGAGCGCCGCCGCCATACACCCCCGGTATTCCTCGCTCGCCTGATACTGGCAGTCGAGCACCGGATCCAGCTCGGCCTGGTAGGCCGCGTAGGCGCGCCGCACGCATGCCTCCTCGGCGTCGCTGAGCATCGACTCCTCGATCCCCGAACGACACTCGGACTCGCTGCTGGCGCCGACGACCGACGGGCACGCGCAGACCACATCCGCGAGCTGCTCCCCTTGCGCCAAGGACCGATCGATGGGGTCCGAGCCACATCCCATGGCCAGCAAGGCGGCCATCGCCACGTATCCACCCACTCGGTTCATGCAGAAGCTCCCCTTCATGGCGCCCTGGATAAGCCCGATGCGGGGCTGCTGTCCAGCGCTTCGGGATCGCGCGCTGGCCGGGCTGCCTTTTCGACCGGCTGGGAGCGGTGAGCTACGCGGTCGCGCTCGACGAGGGCCGGGTCGTCGCCGCGGCGCCCTGCTTACGGGGCTCTCTGGGCGGGCACCCCATCTGAGTCGGCCATCGGGGGCCGGAGGACCGGGGGGGCGGGCGTTGGCGCCTACGCGTACGGCCGTCGAAGCCCGATCGTCGATGTCCGCGCCCCGGCTGCCGCTCACTCGGGGCGCGGCCGCGCCATCAAGGTGAGCGGGACCGTGCTCGCGTCGGCCGGCCCCGCGTAGGCGCCGACGAAGCCGCCGGTCCGGGGGCGGCCGTCGAAGTCGCGGTCGGCGTGAAGCACACCTGGCAGCTCGCTCATGTCGACGCTCGCCTCGAGCGTGCCGGGCAGCGGGTGCAGGTCGAGCCCGCTGCCCGGGTCGCCCGAGGGCATCGCGAGCATGCCGGCCGCCGAGTCGCCCGTGACGTTGCCCGCCTCGTCGTCGGCCGAGAGCGGCATGGGGCCGAACACGGCGTTGTAGCGGACGCGCTGCGCGAAGCCGGCGTCGCCGCCGGTGACGCGGAGGCCCCGGCCCTCGGCCACGATGGTGTTGAAGAAGACGTCGACCCGGCGAGGGGTTCCGTTGTGCGGCTGCACGGTCAGCGCGCCGCCGTGCGGGTTGACGAAGACGTTGGCGTAGATGGCCAGGTTGCCCTCGGCCTGCATCAGCATCTCGGTCGAGTTGTCGTAGAAGAAGTTGCCGTAGACGAGGTAGGTGTCGTCGGCGCCGACGCCGCCGCCGGGGAGGTGCCCGAGCAGGAGGTTCGGCCGGGCGCTGCCTCCCGTCGACGCGCCGCGCGTCTTGGCGAAGACGTTGTGGCGGATGATCGTGTGGCTCTCGCCGGTGGGCATGCCGGGCAGATCGGGGCGCGCGTTCTGGTGCTTGATCTGCATGCAGTAGCCGATCGGATCGAGCACCGTGTTGAGCTCGATGACGCCGCGGATGAACGGCTGGTTGCCATCGGAGTTGCCGAGGTAGAGGCCGGTGCCCGCGCCCTCGATGCGGTTGCCGCGGATCACCCAGTCCCACGCGGGGCTCTTGGTCGAGACGCCGACGATCTGCTGGTCGCCGCCGAGCCCGGTCATGGTGAGGCCCTCGATGACGACGTGGTGCGTCGGCGCGTCGGTGCCGCCCTGGGACGCGACGCCGAAGCCCGCGCGCCCGAGGCCGTCGACGTCGAGGTGACGCACCTTGATCCAGCTGGCGCCGTGCACGGCGATGATGTTGAAGGCGTCGCTGCCCTCGAAGCGCGGTCGGTCGGCCGCGTCGGCCGCCTCGATCACGATGCAGCGGCCCTCTTCGCCCGACCGGCGCAGCGGCAGCCCGCGCACGTAGTCGCCCGGGGCGAGCCGGAGCGTGTCGCCGGGCTCGAGCGTGTCGAGCACGTCGCGGTAGTCGTCGGGGCCCGCGCTCAGGGTGCGCCCGCCGCCCTCGCAGTCCTCCCAGGGCTGAGGCGCCCAGTCCGAGGGGGGCTGCGGCGTCCCTCCGTCTTCGGTCGGCGACTCGGCGTCACGACCGTCGCCACCGGCGTCGCGAACGGCCCCGTCCGGGGCGGGCGTGCTCGCGTCCGGGTCCGAGGCCCCGTCTCCGCAGCCGAAGAGCGCCATGGCACACGCCGCGCAGAGCCAGAGTCGAAGGAAGCGTTTCATGTGGCGAACGGTACACTTGGCCGTCGCGGGCCCCAAGCTGGGTGAAATCTCCGGGGTCCGTCCGGCGTAGAGGGGATCGGAGGACGCGAATGAAGAGACCCGACGAGCGCAGCGACAGTCACTCTCTGTGGATGGGCTACGCCCTGTGGGTGCTCGGCTTCCTGGGCGCGCACCGCTTCTACTACGGCAAGCGCACGACCGGCGTGATCTACCTGTGCACGCTCGGGCTGCTCGGGGTCGGCTGGGTCTTCGACCTCTTCTGGATGCCCATGCTCTGTCGCTCGGCCGAGCGTCGCTACTTCGACGGGCCGTACAGCTACGACTTCGCGTGGATCCTCCAGACCTACCTCGGCGTCTTCGGCCTGCACCGCATGTACCTCGGCAAGTGGCTGACCGGCCTGCTCTGGCTCTGCACCGGCGGCCTGCTCGGCGTGGGCTACGTCTGGGACTACCTCACGCTCAACGAGCAGATCAGCCTGGCCAACCAGGCAGCGAAGACCGTGGCGGGTTAACGTTCGGCATGTGCCGGAACATCAAGCTCCTCTACAACTTCGAGCCGCCCGCGACCGAGGACGAGATCTACGCGTCCGCGCTGCAGTACGTGCGGAAGGTCAGCGGGATGCGGAAGCCGTCCAAGCAAAACGAGGACTGCTTCCAGCGCGCCATCGACGAGATCACGGAGATCACCAAGCGTCTGCTGCTCGAGGAGCTGGAGACGAGCGCGCCGAGCCGCGATCGCGAGGAAGAGAAGGCCCGCGCGAAGGAGCGTGGCCAGCAGCGCGAGGCGCGCATGAGAGCGCAGCTCGCCAGCGAGTGAGCCTCGCGGCCCGCGTCAGACCGCGGCGACGGCCTTCGCGAGCTGCTCGCGGACCTCTGCGGCCAGGCTCTTCAGCTCCTCCGAGTCACCCGGGAGCATCTGCTCCGGGTCGACGGCGCTGATCACCGTCGCGCCGTCGTCCTCGTAGACGACGACGTTGCACGGCAGGAGCGTGCCGACCTCGAGCTGCGCGCTCAGCGCGCGGTGCGCGAGCTTCGGGTTGCAGGCCCCGAGGATCTGGTAGCGGCGGAAGTCGACGTCGATCTTCTTCTTCAAGACGTCATGCACCGCGATCTCGGTCAGGACGCCGAAGCCCTGCTCCTTCAGCGTGCCCGTCACCTTCTCGATGGCCTCGTCGAACCCGAGGTCGACCCTTCGCTTCAGCTGGCTCATGCGCGCAGAGCTACGCGCGGCGGGCTCGAGATCAAGGCAGGCTCAGCGCCTCGATCACGTTCGCGTGGTCGTCGGTCCAGGGGCTCACGCTCGGGAGCTCCGTCAAAGGAGACCAGCCGCGCGCGCGCAGCGGCGAGAGGCGCTCCGCGTCCCGGGCGACCGCGACGTACTGCGAGGGGTCCTGGTCGGTCGCGAGCCGGTCCACGCGGGCGACGTGCACCGCGGGGAGCGACAGCGTCTCGAGGGTCGCCCGGAGCGCGGGCCGCAGGTCGTAGTAGCGGTTCGAGACGTGGAGCAGCAGCACGCCGTCGGGCGCCAGGTGTTCCATGTAGAGGGCGAGCGCCTCGCGGGTGAGCAGGTGCGTGGGGATGGCGTCGCCGCTGAACGCGTCGATGAAGAGCAGGTCGAAGCGCTCGTCGTCGCGCTCGAGCGAGAGGCGCGCGTCGCCGGTGCGGAGATCCACCTCGCCGCGCGCGCCGGAGAGGTACGTGAAGTGGGCGCGGGCCAGCTCGACCACCGCGGGGTCGATCTCGTAGAAGCGCGCGCGGTCTCCCGGCTCGAGGTGTCCCGCCGCGGCCCCGACCCCCAGGCCGACCACGCCGAGGTGGCGGGGCGGCTCGATCAGCGTCAGCGCGTCCCCGAGCGGGCCGGCCGGGTGGTAGTAGCTCAGCGGGGTGAGGTCGCCGACGCGCTGGCGGCCGTGGCGGGTGCTGCCGCTCATCATGTCGCGCACGCGCCCGCCGGTCTCGGTGACGCGGTAGATGCCATAGAAGCTGCGGCGCACCGCCAGGGTGTCCGTGCCCGTCTGGGCGGAGAGCGCGCCCGCGATCTTGACGAGGATCACCACCACGAGCGCGGCGCTCACGATGAGCGCGAGCTTGGGCGCGGTCTTCACCCACTCGGCCAGGGCCGCGCGGCGGCCGACGCCCATGGTGAGCGCGAGCGCCGCGAGCGCGAGCGGGTACTCCCAGAGCCCCGTGAACGCCGCCGGCGCGACGAGCGCGACGAAGGCTCCACCGAGCCACCCGCCGAGGGCGATCACGAGATAGAAGAGGGTCAGGTGCTTCGGGGCGGGGCGCGCCCGATGCAGCTCCCCGTGCGCGGCGAGGGTCACGAAGGCCAGCACCGCGTAGTGCACGAGGACGTCGATCCAGCCGCCGCCCGCGTCGCCGCCGCTGAAGAAGAACGCGCCCACCGCGGCGACGTGGGGCCAGAGCCGCCGCACCGCCCCGGGCACGCGGGTCGCCTCCCCCGCGCGCGGCGTGGCGAACGCGACCACGAAGCTGGCGAGGTAGATCGCGAGCGGCAGGACCCAGACGAGCGGCACGTTGCCGACCTCGAGCGCGACGAGGTTGGTCACCGCCATCAGGAAGGCGGACGGGGCGGCGCTGAGCAGCAGCCAGTAGACGAGCCGGGCCGGACGCGGCCGGGGGCCGGGCGCGTCGCTCTCTGGCAGGGGGCGGGTCGCGGCCCCGCGCTGGCGCCAGGCGAGCCAGGCGAGCCCCACGTAGAGCACATAGCCGCCCGCCCAGACCCAGCGCTGCGTGCGGAGCCCGATCTGCGGCTCGATGACGATGGCGTAGAGCAGCAGGGCGCCGAGCGAGCCGAGGTTGCTGACCGCGTAGAGACCCCAGGGCTCGCGGCCCGCGTCCGCCAGCCAGCGCTGCGTGACGACGGCGGTGGTCGCGAGCACGCCGAAGGGGACGGCCACGTGCAGGCTGAGCCGCGTGAGGATCGCGAGGGTGCTCGCCTCCGCCACGCCCGCGCCGCCGACCTCGGGGGGCAAGAACAGCAGCGGCAGCGCGACGACCGCGAGGTGCCAGCGGCCGATCCGGGGGGCGAGCAGATGCGCGTAGAGGTAGGCGCAGAAGAGCGCCCCCTGGAAGAACATCAGGGCGGTCGTCCACACGTGGAACGCGCCGCCGAAGAGCGGGAGCAGGAGGCGCCCGACGAGGGGCTCGAGGCTGAAGAGGAGGACCGCGCCGACGAAGACGAAGGCGACGGCGGCCGAGGATCGCAACACCCGCAGAGGCCGCTACGAGAGCAGCGTCTCCACCCGCTCCAGGAAGTACTTCTCCGAGTTGGTCATCTCGCCGTCGACGACGAGCGCCTTCTTCACCTCGGTCAGCAGGGTCTTCTTCGCCTCTTCGCCGAGCCCCGCCACGCGCTCCTCGACGGGGCTGTCGATGCTGACGCCGCGGAGCGCCTCTGCGCGCTCCTGCTCGGGCATGTCGAGGCCATCCATCACGGTGTCGAGGTGGGCGCGCTCCTCGTCGGCGAGCACACCGTCCGCGATGAGCATCTGGGCGAGGATCTGGACGTAGAGCTTGCGGTCCTGGGGTTCCATGGCGGCGATAGGATGCGCTCAAACGCGCCGCGGGTCCATGCCCTGGTCTTGACCCACCCCCCGGTCGACCTACACCTAGTCGAGCAGCCATGGCACGAACGCGACCCGACCTGATCGAGAAGGAGATCGAGCGGCTCGAAGAGCAGGCTACGCTCCTCGAGAAAGACTGGAAGCGGCTCCCCTACCTGTGGGGAACGCTCCTCCTCGTCGGTCCGATCTGGCTGATCTGGGGCCCCGTTGTCGGCCTCTACGCGTTCCTGTGTGTCCCCTCGCTGTTCTTCACCGCGCTCTACCTCGTGGGCGTGCGGCGCTCGGAGAACCGACAGACGCTCGAAGAGCTGCGCCGCCAGCTGCGCCGCATGCAGGCTCCCAGCTCCCAGCCCGCGGCCTGAGCCGGCTCAGATCAAGTCGTACGGCGCGCAGGTGGAGACGCCCGCGCCGATGATCGTCCCGGGCACCTCGAGCGCGGTGTCGATGGTGTCGATGACCTCGCCCGTCTCCCAGTCGAAGCGCGCCACCCGGGCGCTCCCGTCGGGGGCCTCGGTGAAGAGCCAGAAGTCGCCGCCCCACTGGGCGAAGGCGAAGCCGGAGCGGGCCTCGAGGTTCACGCGCTTCCGCTCGAGGGTCGCCGCGGTGTCCGCGTCGAGCAGCTCCACCGTGATCACGAGGTTCCGGAGATCGCGCACGTCGACGACCATGCCGAAGAGGCGTCCATCGCCCGTGCCGGTCAGCTCCATGTTCGCGGGCGTCGGCGCCTCGAGGGCCCCGATGTCCGAGACGACATACGCGCCGGTGTCGATGCTCAGGAGGCGGCGGTAGGGCGTGGTCTCGTCCCGGTACCAGCTCCCCGTGGCGGTGATGTAGAGGCGCTCCTCCGTGGTGTCGCCGAGGGTCGCGTACCCCATCCCGAAGTTGCTGACGCCCTCCTGCTCGGTCTCCATGTCCGTCGCGCGACAGCTCGCGTCGTCGGTGTCGACGGCGAAGAGGTTGCCGCGATTGTCCGTGGCGTAGGCCACGCCATCACGGCTCACGGCCATCGAGCGCAGGAACCCGCCGTCGAGGGGGCAGCTCACCTCCCCTACGACCGTGTAGCGCAGCGCCTCGGGATCGAAGCGCAGCAGGTGGCTCTGCGCGCTCCCGCCGAGGTCCGTCACCAGCACGAAGACCTCGTCGAGCGCCTCGCCAAGGCAGTCGGTGGGCGCGGGAGGGCCGCCATCGCGCGGGACGAAGGGGCCTGCGTCCACGCGCCCTGCGTCGCTCCCCGCCGCGTCGGTGACGGTCGAGGCGTCGCCCAGGGCGGTGGGATCTTCGGCGCATCCGAAGAGGAGGAGGAGCGCGAGGGTGAACGCGGGAGACTTCATCGGGCGAGGCTCTCCGATGAGGAGCGTGGCCGCAATTTCATGCGGTGCGCGAGTGCGAGGCGCGAAGGCGCTCGAGGCCCTCGGCGATGGACACGCGCGGGGCCCAGCCGAGGTCTCGCTTCGCGGCGTCGATCGAGAACCAGTGCGCGGTGGAGAGCTGCTCGGCGACGAAGCGGGTCAGCGGCGGCTCGCGCTCGGCCTTCGCGAGCCGGAAGGCGCCCTCGAGCAGCGCGCCCGCGGCGTGGGCGAGCCGCGGCGGGATGGCGACGACCTTCGCGTCGACGCCGTGCGCGCTCAGGATGCCGAGCACGATCTGGCGCAGCGGGACCGGCTCGCCGTTGGTGATGAAGTACGCCCGGCCGGCGCAGGCCGCGTCCGGCGCGAGCGCGTCGAGCGCGGCGACGTGCGCGTCCGCGGCGTTGTCGACGTAGATGGTGTCGACGCGGTGCGTCCCGCCAGCGGGGAGCGCGATCCGCCCTCGTCGGCCGCGCGCGACGATGCGCGGCACCAGGTGCGGGTCGCCCGGACCCCAGATGAGGTGGGGGCGGAGGGCGACCACGGCGAGCGTCGCGGACCCCGCGGCGAGCACCTCGCGCTCGGCCGTGGTCTTGGTGGCCTGGTACGCCGTGCTCGGGTGGGTCGTGTAAGGGAGCGACTCGTCGCCGCCCTCGAGGTGACCGCCCACGTGCACCACGCTCGGCGTGCTCGTGTAGACGAGCTTCGGGACGCCGGCCTCGCGGCACGCCGCGAGCACGTTGCGCGTGCCGACGACGTTGGCGCGGTGGTAGTCGGCCTCGTCCCCCCAGACGCCCGCCTTGGCCGCGGTGTGCACCACGGCGTCGCAGCCCTCCGCCGCCGCGACCACGGCCGCCCGGTCGGCGAGGTCCCCGCGCGCGTGCTCGACCCCGAGCGCCTCGAGCGCGGGGTAGCGGCCTCGGCTGTAGCTCCGGACCGTGTCGCCGCGCCGGGCCAGGCGCTCCGCGATGGCGCCGCCGAGGAAGCCGCCGCCGCCCGTGACGAGGACCCTCATCGGAGCAGCTGGTCGCGCGCCCAGACGGCGAGCTCTTCGCGCCGGATCTTCGCGTTGTGACGGATGTCGACGGGGAAGTCGTCGTGGAAGAGGAACGTCTCGATCGCCTCGGTCATCGGGTGGGCTCGCGCCAGCTCGCGCAGCTCCCGGGAAAGCTCCACCGGAGACAGGCGCGCGTCGGGCTCGCGCTGCACGCAGAGGACCGGGTCGGTGCGCCCGCCGCGCGGCACGCCCACCAGCGCGCTGCGGAACACGTCGGCGTGGGTGTCGAAGACGCGCTCGCACGCCACGGTGAACCAGGTGCGGTCGCCGTCCACCACGCGCTGGGTCTTGCGGCCGCAGAACCAGAGCCGGCCGTCGGCGTCGAAGTAGCCGAGGTCGCCCATGCGATGGAAGAAGCCCCCGTCCTCGGCCGGGATCTTGGCCAGGCGGGTCTGCGCCTCGGCCTCCCAGTAGCGCGCGGTCGCCTGGGGCGCGCGGACGATGATCTCGCCCACCTCGTCGGTCGCGCAGGCGGACGCCTCGTCCAGGCTGGCGATCGGCGCGTCGCTGATCGGGATCACCCGCACCTCCGCCGAGGCGACGGGGCGACCCACGCACACGCCCGCCCCCTCCGCGGTGAGCGCGGCCGCGTGGTCGATCACCTCTCGGCTCTCGATCACCGCCACGGGCAGGCACTCGGTCGCGCCGTAGGGGGTCCAGACCTCGGCGTCGTCGGGGAGCATGGCGCGCATCCGCGCGAGCACCGCGGTCTGCACGGGCGCCCCGGCGCTGAAGACGCGGCGCAGGGTCGGGAGGGTCTTGCCCGTGCGCTCGCCCCAGCGGCTCAGGCCGTCGAGCAGCGCGGGGGAGCCGAACATGCACGTCACGCCGAAGTCCTCGATGGCCTCGACGATCTTCTCGGGGCTCGCCTTGGCGGGGCGCGTCGGATCCATGTCGGGGATCACGGTGGTCATGCCGAGCGCGGGATCGAAGAGCGCGAAGAGCGGGAAGGTGGGCAGGTCGATCTCGCCCGGCTGGATGTCGAAGGTCTCGCGCAGCGCGTCGACCTGCGCGGCGAAGTTGCCGTGCGTGTAGACGGCGCCCTTCGGCGCGCCGGTGCTGCCGCTCGTGAAGAGGATGGCGGCGAGATCTTCGGCGCGGGTGGGCGCGAGCGCGTCGCCGTCCCCCTCGCCGTGAGAGGCACCGCGCGACATCACCTCGTCCAGCGTCAGCCCACCCCACGGCGCGCGCTTGCCGACCGTGATGGTGACCGAGGAGCTGCGCGCCCAGCGGAGCACCAGCCGGGCGACCTGCGCGGTGGGGATCCCGATGAACGCCTCGGGGCGCGCCTTCGCGAGGCACGCCTTCATGTTGGCCAGGCCGATGCCCGGGTCGACCATCACCGGGACCGCGCCCGCCTTGAACAGACCGAAGACGAGCGCGAACAGCTCGAGGGAGGGTTTGACCATCAGGGCGACGCGCGTGCCGGCCGGGACCCCGCTCCGATGCAGCCCGCGCGCGATCCGGTCCGACGCCTCGTCGAGCTGGCGGTAGGTGTAGTGCGTGTAGCGGACGCGGCCGTTGTCGGCGCGGCCGTCCGGGAAGTAGATGGCTGGCGCGAAGGGCCGACGCGCCGCCATGGCCGGCAGGTGGCTGGCGATGTTGACGACGGCCGGGGGAGTCGTGGCGGCGGGGTCGAGCGCGGGCATCGCGTGGGCCGTACTACCAGCATGCCGCGCCGATGTCTTCATCGCCCGGCCACGCCGCCCGTGGTGCGCGCGTCGCTGGCGGGGCGGAGACCGTCCTCGTCGATCCGGATGAGCTGCACGGCCGCGAGGTTGCTCACGCGCGTCATGAGGTGGCCGCGGGCGCCGAGCCCGCGCACCAGCTCCGGGTCCAGCCCCTCCTCGACGAGCACGTCGTCGGGATCGCCCTGGTGGTGGACGCGGCGGCTCGCGACGGCGTCGGCGGGTGAGCGCCCGAGGACGAGCGCGAGGAGCGCCGCGTGCTCGGTGGCGGTGATGATGCGGCTGCCGCCCGAGCCGCCCGCGCACAGCACGGGGACCCCGTCGCGCAGCACGATCAGCGGGGTGGCGGAGGACACGGGGCGGCGGCCCGGCCCTGGAAGGTTGGGCGCGCCGCCGCGCAGGCCGAACGCGTTCGGCTCGCCGCCGGGTCGCGCGAAGTCGTCGAGCTGGTCGTTGAGCGCGTAGCCGGCCGCGCTGAAGCGTGCGCCGAAGCCGAGGTTGATCGACGTGGTCACCGACGCGACGTTGCCCTCCGCGTCCACCACGCAGACGTGGGAGGTGCCGCCCTCCGCGCCGGGAACCGATGCGGCGGTCGCCTCGAGCGGCAGCGCCCACGCCTCGGTCGGCTGCGCGCAGGGCAACTGCTCAAACGCGGGCGCGAACTCTTGCGGGCCGGCGCGCTCGCCCCGCTCCTCATCCAGGAGCCCGGCGGCGCCCAGAACGGCGGCGCGCGGCACGGCCGCCGCCGCCCGCTGCCGCGGCTGCTG
>JAOYNT010029770.1:0-15227 GCA_037575995.1 Lingulaulax polyedra | reverse complement strand
TTGAGCCATGATGCACCGGATAGTGAAGGTCTTGACAGTGATGGCTGCCTCCGTCTGCATGTATGTAGTGTGGTCACGCATGCCGAAGTCGTGATGGTTAGTCCGCAATCCAAGTGCATCTGCATGACGTGTCACATCCTTAGTGGACTTGTACTTCGTGAGGATGTCGGAAGGATTGGTAGTGCCCAATATCTTCTCGCACTTGATACATCCAGAGTGTACAAGTTCCTGCATGTACAAGTATCGTAGTTGGATGTGCTTCGTCTGCTTGGTGACACCATGTCGTGTAGTGATTGACCGTGCCGCTGTCGAATCAGTACACACAGTGATAGTGCTGAGGATGCCTATCTCATGCAGGAAGTTCTTGAGTCCTAGTGCTTCTGCGACACCGCTGCCGATTGCGTATAGTTCAGCTTCTCCAGAGGATAGTGCCACTGTTGTCTGTGTGCGTGAGTAGTGATGTACGCATACTCCGTTGATGTGTAGTACTCCACCAGATGTCGATTTCCTAGTGCTTCTGCATCCGGCCCAGTCGGAGTCGACGTACGAGGTGATAGTCGCATGGGTCGATGATGCATAGTCACCTGGCGATATGACAAACTCATAGTTGCGTGTGGCAGCTAGGTACTTGAGTAAGTGCTTCATCTTGGCATAGTCTTCCTCGGTCGGTGCCTGTAGTGCTCTGCTCAGTTCCTTAGTTGCAAAGTTAAGGTCCGGGCGTAGTGGGATTAGCCACATGAGCTTGCCCACGACGCTGCGGTAGTGCGATACGTCCTCTGGTTGGAGTAGTGATGCTCCACCTGGGTTCTTCAATGCGGTAGTCCCTGGAGTGGTTGAGCCTTTGCAGTTGTGCATGCTCATAGTCGTCAGTATCTCATCAATGTAGTCCTTCTTGCAGCCGAGGATGTAGTTGTCTCCATCTTTTCGGATAGTCCGTCCAAGGAATTCACCCTTTTGTCCGTCGTCAAGTCTGCAAGTTTCCTTTAGTAGGAATTCCTTCTTGAGGAGCGACATGATGTAGTCGGCTTGTTCGCCCACGATTAGTAGGTCGTCGACGTATGCCATGACGATAGTCCGTTCCTTCTTGAAGTGGTAGACGTTGGGGTCCGACTTTAGTCGAGTGGCTCCAAGTCGTTGTAGTACGTCGGCGAAGTGATCCTGCCAATTTCGTGGTGAGGACTTTAGTCCGTATAGTGCCTTCTTCAGCTTCCAGATGACGTCAGGGTCGGAGTAGTACTCAGGTGGTGGTTGTACGTAGATCTCCTCGCCGTCGGGTAGCATGGCGTGTAGGAACGCAGTGGAGACGTCACCTAGTCGGCACTTCCAGCGCTGACTGGCAGCTAAGGTAAGTAGTACCTTGGCAGTGGATAGTGCTGGTGTTGACGCATAGGTGAAGTCAGGATCTAGTCCGTGTTGGACGAATCCCTTCGCGCAAATGCGCGCCTTTACGTCTGCGCCTTTCCACTTTAGTACCCACTTTGACGGGATGATAGTCCCTGACTTGCCCATCGCACGTGTAGTGGTTTCTTCGAAGACATCGAATTCACGTAGTGAGGCCATTTCGTTGTCCATGCCTGCTTTTAGTTTCTCCGGTGGAAAATCGTAGTTTTCTAGCAGGCTCCAGTCGATGTCGTCGTGTTCGTTGGTAGTGACGTCGATCTTCTTGCCTCGTTTAGTGATGACCTGTTTGATGGGTGCGATGGTGATGTCGCCCGTAGTGCGGCCTTTCTTGGGTAGTGGATTGTCGTCCAGTACCGTGTGGTCGTGCTTAGGAGTTTTAACTGATCCGCCGGGTAGTGAGTCGCCGTCGCGCTTCGGTTGTGGGTTCGTCTGTAGTGTGACGTGCTTGGGAGCTTTGGTTGATCCGCCGGGTAGTGAGTCTCCGTCACGCTTCTGTTGTGGATTCATCTGTAGTGTGACTCGTCTCTTCTTGTGGTCGTCAGAGCTGCCTGCCATAGTTGGCACGTGTGGTCGAGTCAGTGCGAGCGGCTGAGTCGTAGTGTTGTCCGGTGGAGCGGTAGTCGGCGGTGGCTCGATCGTCGGTTCACGTTGTTCTGAGCCCGTAGTCGGTTGGTCCTCAAACGTCTCTTGCTTTTGTTCGGTAGTGTCTTGTTTGCCGCCGACGTGGTCACCTCGGTGGTCATCGTCTTTGGGTAGTACAAAGGACGGGGTCGGTGTTTTGCCGACGCCGTTAGTTTCCCATGGAGTCGAGGTGATGCTCTCGAGTAGTTCGCGGTTGTATCGATCGGTCGGTGGTAGTCTGCGAACCGTGCGAGTGCGGTAGACCCTAGTGGCAGTGGCCACGAAGTGCTCATCTGACCTGGAACATTTGCCGAGCCAGATCCCGTAGTCCCAGGCCGATTCGGCCTTGTGGTTCGGGTAGTGTGAGGCCCTGAACAGTAGGGTTTCTCCGAACTCGCATAGTGGTCGAGAGTAGTCGTGCTGCCATCGTCGTTGAAAGCTGGTCTTTCCGTCATCGTGTAGTTGGTATCGGTTGTAGGTCCAGCTGGCATGTTTGATGGCCCAAATCACTAGTGGATGGTCCGCGTCCAGTTCTATGTTGTAGTTGGATTCCACCGTTGACTTGAACACACGGATTAGTCCCCATAGTTCTCTGTGCCAGCGTTCAACTGAACCTTGCGACTGTTTGTAGTAGCTGGGTGACATCTGGACTCCCATGCCTAGTCTAGCGGCTGTTACGTTGACTAGTGCTCTGATTGCTGGTTCTTGGTCACTCTGTAGTTTGCCTGCTGTCCGTCCTGCTTCCAGTGCGAAGCGTCGCAGTTCGTTGACAGCGTAGTCAATTGGTCCTTTACTGGGTACCAGTGCCGACATGGTGAGTCCAGTAGTTACGTCTATGGCCGATAGTACAGTCAGTGGTTTTCCTGACTTGGCCGTGATGAATCCGTAGTCCACTTGAATTAGTGGTTTTCGGTCGTAGACCTGCCGATGTTGTGTCGGTAGTCCGCGTGCTTTGACGCAGATAGGACACCAAGCCCTGAAGGGCATATGTGTCAGGTTGTGTAGTTCCCGTTCAGCGTCTGTCGGTGCTGCGGGTGCCGGTAGTGTTCGAGGTTGACGAGACTCTGTGGTGATGTCATCCTGTAGTACCTGCGGGTAGTGTTCGGACTCGGTAAAGACCGTAGTGCCTCGCCATCGCTGCTTAATGTCTCGTGTAGTGTTCGGTGGATGAGTCCAGTCGTCCTCGATTTGGTCAGTAGTTCCTGTCGAATAGTTCAATGTGGTGGTTCGCTGTTTGTCGAGTTTTCTGTAGTCGGGTCCATCGGGTGTCGACTGTGGGTCGAATAGTGTAGTTCTTGGTGTGACGTGGTGTCGTGCCCAAGTGGTTCCGTCTTTCGACCAGTAGTCCAAGTTCGACTGTCTCTCAAGTGGTAGGTCTAGTCCAGGTGGTGGTCCTATGTCTTCCATCACGTCAGTGCCGTCGGTAGTGATGTTTCGTCGATGAGTTGTTTCCTGGACAGGGAGATAGTCGAAGTGAGTCTCACCGACCCAGTCCTCGCCTAGTACTTCGTCTTTCGACATGACATGTGCCCAGTCGTCGTGTAGTTCCACAGTCTTGCTTGGGTCACTCTTGAATCGAACGATAGTTGTTCGTGACGGTCCTAGTCGGTCGAGCCATGGGTCAGTGGTCTTGTCGCTGCCGGGATATGTAGTTTTGAGCGAAGGAGTGAACTTCGCCCGTCGTGGTCGTACATGCACCCGAATCGCCTTAGTGTCGTCAATCTTCCAGTAGTCCGCTGATGCCTTAGACTGTGCACGCACCTCAGTCCACAATAGTGTTGATAGTGTACGAGCTTCATCTGCTGTTGTCCAGTTGCGGTAGTGCCATGCATGTTTGGTCTGCCACGGGACAATGTAGTGCAGTCCACGGTAGGTTGACAGATGGCATACTTGTTGGTAGTGCTTCTCCAACCATGCATGCTTGCTCAGGTGTAGTGAGTATCCAGATGCCAGTAGTCCACTCACCGATATGACCGGCTCGTGGACGCCATCACACACATAGTACCTGACCGTCATGCTGTTGTGTGGTGATAGTGTGTAGTCCACGTACTTGACACCGTGGCACTCCATGCTTGCACCTGTGACTGTGCGTAGTTGCGGTGTGTGCTCTGGCAACAGTGGAACGACTGGTATGTCTGGGTAGTACTCGGGACCACACACGCATGCTTGTGCACCTGAGTCGATCATGAGATAGTCATGCGATGATGTGGCTCCAATGTAGTTCTTACTCGCGCTGATCGGAGCGAGTTGGTAGTGAGCCTCCACTCGCTGGATCAGCATGGAAGATTGTAGTCCGACCGGCGGCTCCGGCCGGCCATCTACCTTAGTGGAGTTGATGTGCCACTCTATGCCGGTGGCCGTAGTCGATGAATCCGCAGTAGTGGTTGGTGCCCCAGTCGAGCTTGAGGCAGCGGCAACGAAGTGGTAGTCGTCACTCTCATGCTCACCTTGGTAGTCATAGTTCCAGGTGGTGCCGTCATCAAGCCACTGGTAGTCATCAGTGTAGTCCTGGTCTTCCTCCACACCGCGGATGCCCTTCTTCTTGCCCTTGTAGTGCTTGCCCTTGCCCTTCTGCTTGCCCTGGTAGTTCTTTCCGCCTTTGTAGTACTTTCCTTCACCTTTGAAGCTCTTGCCGTAGTGCTGCTTGCCGTCGCCCTTGAAGTTCTTGCCGCCCTTGTAGTTCTGCTTGCCCTTTGCCTTGCCGGGGTTGTAGTTCTTGCCGTTCTGGTTGTAGTAGCACTCGGAAGTCCAGTGCCCTTCTCTCTGGCATATGCTGCAGTACTTCTTTCCCCTAGTGGTGCCGATAGCGTCGACATCCATGGGGGCAGAGTCAGTCGTCATCTTCTTAGTTATTTTCTTCGACTTCACATAGTTGAGGATCATCGTGCGGATCTGGTCATAGGTAGTCAGATCGCCCATGTTCAGGATCAAGTGTTCATGTAGTCTTCCGGTAGTTACTGCCACCAGGATGCCGATCCTGGCCGTCTCCGGTAGTTCATCGCCAGTCGCTCTCTCATAGCGATCCAGCTCAGTCTCGAATAGTGAGAACTTGTCTTCCAGAGTGTGGTCGTCAGGCAGTTTCATGCCCATGATCGCCACTAGTGACATGACTGACTTCTGTCTTTGTGTGCGCGAGTATCGATCTGATAGTCTGCGCCAGGCCTCCATACCGTTGGAGTCCTCGACGTTGTCGACAATAGTGAATGCGCCCTTCTCTGTCAATGAGATGAGCACGTAGTACAATCGTGCATTCAGTGTTTTGAACTCACCCACGGCTCTTCCTAGTTTCACAGAGTTCTCTGCCATAGCGTTGACCTCCGTGGCTCCAATAGTTGTTGTCGACTTTACTGCGACCTCTAGCATGTCGCAGTAGTCGTTGTCCTGGCAGCCCATGTAGGCTTTCAGTAGTTTGGCGAACCGCTCGAAGTCAGTGTCGCCATTGTACTTGTCGGGCGGTAGTAGCTTCAGCCCGGCGCCGGCCATAGTGCCGGCACTTCCGCACTCAGCAAGAGTGGTAGTTCAGTACCGGGCAGAGCAGTGGCAAGGGCAGTGTGCCCAAGTGTCTCGCGACTAGTGCCTGCCACTGCTCCGCTACCATGTGAAATTCCGATTAGTGAGTGGTCGGATCTGGCACTGTTGCGCAAGCACTTGTGCGGGCTAGTGATGCTATTCCTTTTCACCTTGAGCCATGCGTGAGTGCGCAGTGGATGCTCTTAGTCAGTACACAGTGAGACAGGGAAGCGAGTGTGCTGTACATGTAGTCACAATTCAACACGGCTCCTCGAAGCTGATCCGTGTAGTGGACTCAGCTGAGCTGGGATGTGACACACATAGTCTCAAAACAGCACAATGTCCTGTCTAGTCACCTGCAGGCGAACGGAAAAGTTAGTTCCCTCAGTTACCAAAGCTGTACATCCTTAGTCTGGCCCTAGTGTCTTCTTCCCGAGGTAGTCAAGGTTCCTCTCATAGTTCAGAGACGGCTCCTAGTCTTCTTGGCGTCCTTGGTTGCCGTCTTAGTTACTTTTGGCTTTGCCAGCAGCTTAGTCGCTGCCTTGTGCCTGCTCCCGCTGGAAGTCGTAGTGGTCTTCTGTTCCGCTTCTAGTGCGAACCACTTAGTCACTTCCTCGTTGATGCGTAGTGTCTGTGGCTCTGTCGGGAAGCTCTGGTTCCTGTGGTAGTGATACAACATCACATCGCCGTTGATGTAGTCACGAAGTGGTCCCATGGTCGGTGCGAAGTGATGGTCATAGTCATCGACGAACTTAGTCCAGTCCTGTGACATCAGTATCTCCGGGATGAGATACGGGTTCTGTAGTATGTGTGACTTGGTCACCGGGCTGGTGTAGTCGAAGTAAGTCGGCTCATGCATGGACTGGATGTAGTTGTCCTTAGTGCCAATCTTCACCCGGTAGTGGTCATAGTCATGCTTCGGGTCGAGGTTAGTGATCTTGTTGTTGTAGCAGTACATGCTGTACTCCATGTAGTGGCGGTTGAACGTGCCGTACTTCTGCTGGTCAGGGTCGTTCTTCGCATCTTCAGTTAGTTCCTTACGGTAGTCCACCCGCAAGCATAGCAAGTGAGGCTGTTGGTCAGTTTCATAGTCCGACTGCATGAGTCCCAGGTAGTGTGCCAACGCGTCACGTGCAGTGAAGTGCATGTTCAATGGAGTGTAGTTCTGCCTCTTCATGAGAATAGTTGAAATAGTGGGTGCCTCCTGCTCCGTGGTAGTGCCACCATGCATCAGTTGGTAGTCACTGTCGCTGACGACAACATAGAGGTAGTCACCGTCAGGCAGAGACTGTGTTAGTGACACCGGGGTCAGGTTGCTGGCCCAGTAGTGGCCTTCGTTCGCACCCCGGAAGTTCCCCTGGTAGTATGCCCTGAAGTGGTGTGCAGTGTGTCTAGTGCCCGGAGCATTACGATACCCATAGTCTGCCTTCCAGTACATGATGTTTGGTACGTAGTGCTTCTTGGGTCCACTCCCCAGAGTAGTGATGCCGGGGTACTCCGGCTCCTCCACTTCCATAGTCGGTAGTGGGTCATCAGTGGCCTCCTGGTAGGCCTCTTCCATCTCCAGTTCATCGGTAGTGTCCTCAGTGGCGGCAGGTGCTGCTGCTGGCGGCAGTGGTGTAGTCGAGGATGAGGCCATCGAGGGCAGTCGTAGCCCGTGCGTGTGTAGTCCGGCCTGCTGTGCCAGTGCGTGCTCCCGCAAGATAGTCTGCCATGTTTCCTGCATGTAGGTGCCCGCTTGCACCAGTAGTCCCGAGTCGACGTTAGGGAGCTGGGAGACCGACTGGAACGAATAGTTGGGTGCAGCAGCATTAGTGAACTCAGTCGCCCAGGCGTCGTTCATCACTAGTGCCTGGTTCTGTTGTAGTACTTCTGTAGTCACCAGAGCATAGAACTCCTGTGTGGTATAGTCGTCCCCTGGCAACTTGAAGTAGTCCTCGAGGCTCTTAGTGAACGCATGCAAGAGGTAGTTGTTCAGCCCGCTGCCGGTAGGGCCCAGAGGACCCAGTAGTCCCTGGTCCTTGGCAGTGCGGACCGCGGTAGTGAACTCGGCCCACTGTTGTCGCTGGCGAAGTAGTGATGCCACTCTTTCGCCAGCAATCGCGGCTAGTGGCGCCTTGTCCATGGTAGTCTGCCCACAGTAGTGCTCAGTACCTGAGGGCTGCTCCGGTAGTCTGGTTGAGCCATGATGCACCGGATAGTGAAGGTCTTGACAGTGATGGCTGCCTCCGTCTGCATGTATGTAGTGTGGTCACGCATGCCGAAGTCGTGATGGTTAGTCCGCAATCCAAGTGCATCTGCATGACGTGTCACATCCTTAGTGGACTTGTACTTCGTGAGGATGTCGGAAGGATTGGTAGTGCCCAATATCTTCTCGCACTTGATACATCCAGAGTGTACAAGTTCCTGCATGTACAAGTATCGTAGTTGGATGTGCTTCGTCTGCTTGGTGACACCATGTCGTGTAGTGATTGACCGTGCCGCTGTCGAATCAGTACACACAGTGATAGTGCTGAGGATGCCTATCTCATGCAGGAAGTTCTTGAGTCCTAGTGCTTCTGCGACACCGCTGCCGATTGCGTATAGTTCAGCTTCTCCAGAGGATAGTGCCACTGTTGTCTGTGTGCGTGAGTAGTGATGTACGCATACTCCGTTGATGTGTAGTACTCCACCAGATGTCGATTTCCTAGTGCTTCTGCATCCGGCCCAGTCGGAGTCGACGTACGAGGTGATAGTCGCATGGGTCGATGATGCATAGTCACCTGGCGATATGACAAACTCATAGTTGCGTGTGGCAGCTAGGTACTTGAGTAAGTGCTTCATCTTGGCATAGTCTTCCTCGGTCGGTGCCTGTAGTGCTCTGCTCAGTTCCTTAGTTGCAAAGTTAAGGTCCGGGCGTAGTGGGATTAGCCACATGAGCTTGCCCACGACGCTGCGGTAGTGCGATACGTCCTCTGGTTGGAGTAGTGATGCTCCACCTGGGTTCTTCAATGCGGTAGTCCCTGGAGTGGTTGAGCCTTTGCAGTTGTGCATGCTCATAGTCGTCAGTATCTCATCAATGTAGTCCTTCTTGCAGCCGAGGATGTAGTTGTCTCCATCTTTTCGGATAGTCCGTCCAAGGAATTCACCCTTTTGTCCGTCGTCAAGTCTGCAAGTTTCCTTTAGTAGGAATTCCTTCTTGAGGAGCGACATGATGTAGTCGGCTTGTTCGCCCACGATTAGTAGGTCGTCGACGTATGCCATGACGATAGTCCGTTCCTTCTTGAAGTGGTAGACGTTGGGGTCCGACTTTAGTCGAGTGGCTCCAAGTCGTTGTAGTACGTCGGCGAAGTGATCCTGCCAATTTCGTGGTGAGGACTTTAGTCCGTATAGTGCCTTCTTCAGCTTCCAGATGACGTCAGGGTCGGAGTAGTACTCAGGTGGTGGTTGTACGTAGATCTCCTCGCCGTCGGGTAGCATGGCGTGTAGGAACGCAGTGGAGACGTCACCTAGTCGGCACTTCCAGCGCTGACTGGCAGCTAAGGTAAGTAGTACCTTGGCAGTGGATAGTGCTGGTGTTGACGCATAGGTGAAGTCAGGATCTAGTCCGTGTTGGACGAATCCCTTCGCGCAAATGCGCGCCTTTACGTCTGCGCCTTTCCACTTTAGTACCCACTTTGACGGGATGATAGTCCCTGACTTGCCCATCGCACGTGTAGTGGTTTCTTCGAAGACATCGAATTCACGTAGTGAGGCCATTTCGTTGTCCATGCCTGCTTTTAGTTTCTCCGGTGGAAAATCGTAGTTTTCTAGCAGGCTCCAGTCGATGTCGTCGTGTTCGTTGGTAGTGACGTCGATCTTCTTGCCTCGTTTAGTGATGACCTGTTTGATGGGTGCGATGGTGATGTCGCCCGTAGTGCGGCCTTTCTTGGGTAGTGGATTGTCGTCCAGTACCGTGTGGTCGTGCTTAGGAGTTTTAACTGATCCGCCGGGTAGTGAGTCGCCGTCGCGCTTCGGTTGTGGGTTCGTCTGTAGTGTGACGTGCTTGGGAGCTTTGGTTGATCCGCCGGGTAGTGAGTCTCCGTCACGCTTCTGTTGTGGATTCATCTGTAGTGTGACTCGTCTCTTCTTGTGGTCGTCAGAGCTGCCTGCCATAGTTGGCACGTGTGGTCGAGTCAGTGCGAGCGGCTGAGTCGTAGTGTTGTCCGGTGGAGCGGTAGTCGGCGGTGGCTCGATCGTCGGTTCACGTTGTTCTGAGCCCGTAGTCGGTTGGTCCTCAAACGTCTCTTGCTTTTGTTCGGTAGTGTCTTGTTTGCCGCCGACGTGGTCACCTCGGTGGTCATCGTCTTTGGGTAGTACAAAGGACGGGGTCGGTGTTTTGCCGACGCCGTTAGTTTCCCATGGAGTCGAGGTGATGCTCTCGAGTAGTTCGCGGTTGTATCGATCGGTCGGTGGTAGTCTGCGAACCGTGCGAGTGCGGTAGACCCTAGTGGCAGTGGCCACGAAGTGCTCATCTGACCTGGAACATTTGCCGAGCCAGATCCCGTAGTCCCAGGCCGATTCGGCCTTGTGGTTCGGGTAGTGTGAGGCCCTGAACAGTAGGGTTTCTCCGAACTCGCATAGTGGTCGAGAGTAGTCGTGCTGCCATCGTCGTTGAAAGCTGGTCTTTCCGTCATCGTGTAGTTGGTATCGGTTGTAGGTCCAGCTGGCATGTTTGATGGCCCAAATCACTAGTGGATGGTCCGCGTCCAGTTCTATGTTGTAGTTGGATTCCACCGTTGACTTGAACACACGGATTAGTCCCCATAGTTCTCTGTGCCAGCGTTCAACTGAACCTTGCGACTGTTTGTAGTAGCTGGGTGACATCTGGACTCCCATGCCTAGTCTAGCGGCTGTTACGTTGACTAGTGCTCTGATTGCTGGTTCTTGGTCACTCTGTAGTTTGCCTGCTGTCCGTCCTGCTTCCAGTGCGAAGCGTCGCAGTTCGTTGACAGCGTAGTCAATTGGTCCTTTACTGGGTACCAGTGCCGACATGGTGAGTCCAGTAGTTACGTCTATGGCCGATAGTACAGTCAGTGGTTTTCCTGACTTGGCCGTGATGAATCCGTAGTCCACTTGAATTAGTGGTTTTCGGTCGTAGACCTGCCGATGTTGTGTCGGTAGTCCGCGTGCTTTGACGCAGATAGGACACCAAGCCCTGAAGGGCATATGTGTCAGGTTGTGTAGTTCCCGTTCAGCGTCTGTCGGTGCTGCGGGTGCCGGTAGTGTTCGAGGTTGACGAGACTCTGTGGTGATGTCATCCTGTAGTACCTGCGGGTAGTGTTCGGACTCGGTAAAGACCGTAGTGCCTCGCCATCGCTGCTTAATGTCTCGTGTAGTGTTCGGTGGATGAGTCCAGTCGTCCTCGATTTGGTCAGTAGTTCCTGTCGAATAGTTCAATGTGGTGGTTCGCTGTTTGTCGAGTTTTCTGTAGTCGGGTCCATCGGGTGTCGACTGTGGGTCGAATAGTGTAGTTCTTGGTGTGACGTGGTGTCGTGCCCAAGTGGTTCCGTCTTTCGACCAGTAGTCCAAGTTCGACTGTCTCTCAAGTGGTAGGTCTAGTCCAGGTGGTGGTCCTATGTCTTCCATCACGTCAGTGCCGTCGGTAGTGATGTTTCGTCGATGAGTTGTTTCCTGGACAGGGAGATAGTCGAAGTGAGTCTCACCGACCCAGTCCTCGCCTAGTACTTCGTCTTTCGACATGACATGTGCCCAGTCGTCGTGTAGTTCCACAGTCTTGCTTGGGTCACTCTTGAATCGAACGATAGTTGTTCGTGACGGTCCTAGTCGGTCGAGCCATGGGTCAGTGGTCTTGTCGCTGCCGGGATATGTAGTTTTGAGCGAAGGAGTGAACTTCGCCCGTCGTGGTCGTACATGCACCCGAATCGCCTTAGTGTCGTCAATCTTCCAGTAGTCCGCTGATGCCTTAGACTGTGCACGCACCTCAGTCCACAATAGTGTTGATAGTGTACGAGCTTCATCTGCTGTTGTCCAGTTGCGGTAGTGCCATGCATGTTTGGTCTGCCACGGGACAATGTAGTGCAGTCCACGGTAGGTTGACAGATGGCATACTTGTTGGTAGTGCTTCTCCAACCATGCATGCTTGCTCAGGTGTAGTGAGTATCCAGATGCCAGTAGTCCACTCACCGATATGACCGGCTCGTGGACGCCATCACACACATAGTACCTGACCGTCATGCTGTTGTGTGGTGATAGTGTGTAGTCCACGTACTTGACACCGTGGCACTCCATGCTTGCACCTGTGACTGTGCGTAGTTGCGGTGTGTGCTCTGGCAACAGTGGAACGACTGGTATGTCTGGGTAGTACTCGGGACCACACACGCATGCTTGTGCACCTGAGTCGATCATGAGATAGTCATGCGATGATGTGGCTCCAATGTAGTTCTTACTCGCGCTGATCGGAGCGAGTTGGTAGTGAGCCTCCACTCGCTGGATCAGCATGGAAGATTGTAGTCCGACCGGCGGCTCCGGCCGGCCATCTACCTTAGTGGAGTTGATGTGCCACTCTATGCCGGTGGCCGTAGTCGATGAATCCGCAGTAGTGGTTGGTGCCCCAGTCGAGCTTGAGGCAGCGGCAACGAAGTGGTAGTCGTCACTCTCATGCTCACCTTGGTAGTCATAGTTCCAGGTGGTGCCGTCATCAAGCCACTGGTAGTCATCAGTGTAGTCCTGGTCTTCCTCCACACCGCGGATGCCCTTCTTCTTGCCCTTGTAGTGCTTGCCCTTGCCCTTCTGCTTGCCCTGGTAGTTCTTTCCGCCTTTGTAGTACTTTCCTTCACCTTTGAAGCTCTTGCCGTAGTGCTGCTTGCCGTCGCCCTTGAAGTTCTTGCCGCCCTTGTAGTTCTGCTTGCCCTTTGCCTTGCCGGGGTTGTAGTTCTTGCCGTTCTGGTTGTAGTAGCACTCGGAAGTCCAGTGCCCTTCTCTCTGGCATATGCTGCAGTACTTCTTTCCCCTAGTGGTGCCGATAGCGTCGACATCCATGGGGGCAGAGTCAGTCGTCATCTTCTTAGTTATTTTCTTCGACTTCACATAGTTGAGGATCATCGTGCGGATCTGGTCATAGGTAGTCAGATCGCCCATGTTCAGGATCAAGTGTTCATGTAGTCTTCCGGTAGTTACTGCCACCAGGATGCCGATCCTGGCCGTCTCCGGTAGTTCATCGCCAGTCGCTCTCTCATAGCGATCCAGCTCAGTCTCGAATAGTGAGAACTTGTCTTCCAGAGTGTGGTCGTCAGGCAGTTTCATGCCCATGATCGCCACTAGTGACATGACTGACTTCTGTCTTTGTGTGCGCGAGTATCGATCTGATAGTCTGCGCCAGGCCTCCATACCGTTGGAGTCCTCGACGTTGTCGACAATAGTGAATGCGCCCTTCTCTGTCAATGAGATGAGCACGTAGTACAATCGTGCATTCAGTGTTTTGAACTCACCCACGGCTCTTCCTAGTTTCACAGAGTTCTCTGCCATAGCGTTGACCTCCGTGGCTCCAATAGTTGTTGTCGACTTTACTGCGACCTCTAGCATGTCGCAGTAGTCGTTGTCCTGGCAGCCCATGTAGGCTTTCAGTAGTTTGGCGAACCGCTCGAAGTCAGTGTCGCCATTGTACTTGTCGGGCGGTAGTAGCTTCAGCCCGGCGCCGGCCATAGTGCCGGCACTTCCGCACTCAGCAAGAGTGGTAGTTCAGTACCGGGCAGAGCAGTGGCAAGGGCAGTGTGCCCAAGTGTCTCGCGACTAGTGCCTGCCACTGCTCCGCTACCATGTGAAATTCCGATTAGTGAGTGGTCGGATCTGGCACTGTTGCGCAAGCACTTGTGCGGGCTAGTGATGCTATTCCTTTTCACCTTGAGCCATGCGTGAGTGCGCAGTGGATGCTCTTAGTCAGTACACAGTGAGACAGGGAAGCGAGTGTGCTGTACATGTAGTCACAATTCAACACGGCTCCTCGAAGCTGATCCGTGTAGTGGACTCAGCTGAGCTCGAATGTGACACACATAGTTACAAACAGCACCAATGTCCTGTCTAGTCACCTGCAGGCGAACGGAAGATTTAGTTCACTCAGTTACCGAAGCTGTACATCCTTAGTCGGGCCCTAGTGTCTTCTTCAAGAGGTAGTCAAAGTTCCTCTCGTAGTTCAGAGACGGCTCCTGGTTTTCTTGGCTTCCTTGGTCGCAGTCTTAGTCACCTTTGGCTTCGCCAGAAGTTTAGTTGCTGCTTTGTGCCTGTTCCCGCTGGAAGTCGAAGTAGTCTTCTTTTCAGCTTCAAGTTCGAACCACTTAGTCACTTCCTGATTGATGCGTAGTGTCTGAGGTTCAGTTGGGAAACCCTGGTTCCGGTAGTAGTGAAACATCATCACGTCGCCGTTGATGTAGTCCCGCAGTGGACCCATGGTTGGTGCGAAGTGAGTGTCGTAGTCATCAATGAACCTAGTCCAGTCTTGTGAGACTAGTACCTCAGGGATGAGGTATGGATTCTGCATGATATGTGATTTAGTCACTGGACTGGTGTAGTCGAAGTAGGTCGGCTCATGGATGGAGTCAATGAAGTTGTCCTTAGTGCCGATGTTGACCCGGTAGTGGTCATAGTCCTGCTTCGGGTTGAGGTTAGTGAGCTTGTTCTCGAAGCAGTACATGCTGTATTCCATGTAGTGGCGGTTGAAAGTGCCGTACTTCTGTTGTTCTGGTACGTTGGTCAAGTCTTCAGTTAGTTCTTTACGGTAGTCAACCCGCAAGCACAGCAAGTGAGGTCGTTGGTCAGTTTCGTGGTCTGACTGCATAAGTCCCAAGTAGTGTGCCAACGCGTCACGTGCAGTGAAGTGCATGTTCAGTGGAGTGTAGTTCTGCCTCTTCATGAGGATGTTTGAGATAGTGGGTGCCTCCTGCTCCGTGGTAGTGCCACCATGCATCAGCTGGTAGTCAATGTCACTGACGACAACGTAGAGGTAGTCACCGTCAGGCCGAGACTGTGTTAGTGACACCGGGGTCAGGCGGTTGGCCCAGTAGTGGCCTTCGTTCGCACCCCGGAAGTTACCCTGGTAGTATGCACTGAAGTGGTGTGCAGTGTGCTTAGTGCCAGGAGCATTACGATACCCGTAGTCTGCCTTCCAGTACTTGATGTTTGGTACGTAGTGCTTCTTTGGTCCACTCCCCAGAGTAGTGATGCCGGGGTACTCAGTCTCCTCCACGTCCATAGTCGGTAGTGGGTCAGTGGCCTCCTCGTAGGCCTCTTCCATCTCTGGTTCACCGGTAGTGTCCTCAGTGGCTACAGGTGCTGCCCCTGACGGCAGTGGCGTAGTCGAAGATGCTGCCATCGAGGGAAGTCGCAGTCCGAGAGTGTGTAGTCCAGCCCGCTGTGCCAGTGCGTGCTCCCGCAGGATAGTCTGCCAAGTCTCCTGCATGTAGGTGCCCGCTTGCACCAGTAGTTCTGGGTCGACTTCAGGGAAGTCGGAGGCTGGCTGGAACGTGTAGTTGGGTACAGCAGCGTTAGTGAACTCAGTCGCCCAGGCATCGTTCAGCATTAGTGCCTGGTTCTGCTGAAGCGCCTCTGTAGTCACCAGAGCATAGAACTCCTGTGTGGTGTAGTCGTCACCTGGCAACTTATAGTAGTCCTCGAGGCTCTTAGTGAACGCAAGCAAGAGGTGGTTGTTTAGTCCGCTGCTG
>JAOYNT010028671.1:0-15274 GCA_037575995.1 Lingulaulax polyedra | reverse complement strand
GAGTAGCCAAGCGTTTGGCGCGCGGGGTTCCCGGTCACGCGCCGAGTTTGTCGCGCGGAGAATTGTGAGGTGCGTGGTTGTCGCCAGCGGTCGTTGCGGTTGATGGCGTGTGTCCGATGGTTGCCAGTGGTCGTTACCGATGTCGTCGCCGTTGTTGTCGTCGGTTGTCGTTTGTCGGCGTTGCTCGCGGGTGTTGGGTGTTGGTTGCGGTTGTTGGTTTGGCGTTTGTGGTATTATTTCAGTTGTTTCGGACCGGAATATATGGCCCATGCCAAATGGACCATAGCGCGTTTTGCAAAAAAAAACGCTAAAAATTGCAATGGTGGGAACATCTGGCTAGAATTATACGTTTGTCGCACACATGCAGCCAGTTGTGGCTGATGGCATGCCCTTTGGAAACAACAATCCAGCTACTCCTATCCGCAGCGTGTGCTGCTGCGTGTATTGAACAACGCATATGATAAGGACATTGATTCAAACACAGCCTCTGGTACGCGTGGCATCTGTGTGTGTTGGCAGCATGCCTGTAACATAGCAACGAGCCACCTGTAGGACACCGAAGAGCAGTGCAAAACACATCAAAGAGACGCATGCCACACCGTCATTTGTGACACCACTTGCAACACATCAACGAGCGCGACACAGTCATGTTTGCGGACCATGTCACACCAATGCCATTGTTGTCTTGTTCCGCACTGTACGGCGCGTAACGCGTGCTCGTTTTCCGTAGCCATTTTGGCTCCGGCGGCCTCTTGGGTAAGATACCTCCACGGCCAATGTCGGCAAGCACCCCGAGTGCTGCAGATGCTGCTGTTACCGACCCCGCCGCGGGCTCGGCAAGCCGCAAGAAGCGATGCGCGAGCGCTCGCAAGACGGGCGAAGTGTTTGAGAGCCTGCAGACCGAAACGAAGGAGGAGGACGTCACGACTTGGATAACGGAGCTCGCGGCTGAATGCCGCAAAGACCTGGAGCTGCTGACTTTGTGCAGGGCGGTCATGAAGAAACGGCAAAAAGCACTCAAAGGAGCTACCATCCCCCGCGGCGTGCGGGACTTGTCGCTCATTGGCGCGGGCCTCGTGCAAGAGTGCCTCGAGATGGTGCTCGGCGACGATGTCGGCTTCTTCGCAAACATGCCCGCG
Organism: Lingulaulax polyedra; assembly: GCA_037575995.1. NCBI lineage: Eukaryota > Dinophyceae > Gonyaulacales > Lingulodiniaceae > Lingulaulax > Lingulaulax polyedra. Next base: position 14,135 of record JAOYNT010028671.1, on the reverse strand, counting down.
GCCGACAACAAGGCGATGCTCATCTGGGCGTGCGGGGGCAACGAGAAGTACAGGGTCCCGCGCTTGCAAATGCCGCGGCCGGACTTCCTGGAGTTCATCGCGAACCTCTACATCACGAACACGCGCATGCTCGATGGTCTCGATTGGGACGACGAGCACTGCTCGTTGAACTGGCGAATCGGCTGCTTTGGGTTCTCACCGATCGGCGATGAGAAGGCTGACCCGGAGGAAATCATCACGACAGTGGTGCGGCACTCGGACGGTCACAAGGTTCAGCTGCCGTTGGGGTTCCAGCCTGTGCGGAAGGCCATTGGCAGCGAGTGGCAGCTGACATCGAATTGGTCGGAGAGTGCGTGCATCCTCAAAAACATGGTCACGAACGCGCAGATCCCATTGGGGCCGGTGTTCGCGACTCAGGCCACGCTGTTGGGATGTCTGAAAATAGGAGTTTCGGTCGTCTATTTGGTGAATGGTAAGTGCTATGTAGTTTCCCACAATGTCTTTTGCATAATATACATGCGATGCTGTTGATTGCCATATATTGTTCATTATCTTTGACTGTGCGATTGCGATGTGCCTTTAAGACTTAGTCATGTTTATTCACTGCAACTTTACTTGAACGTGTACCCAAATGGTCTAGGTCTAGAACGCGCAGAAACTACTATGTGTCAGTGTTTCCAGCCCCAGGCAACGCAGCTGCCACCGGTTCCGCCTCGCATTGCTGCAGCGCCACGTGGCCGAGGGCGCGCCATGGTGCCGGTGCCTGCGGCTGGTCCTCAGTGTCCGCATGGGTGCACGGTGGCAGGTTGCGTGCATGTGCGGGCGAAACGCGTGGCGGTGCCACCACAGACCACGGATGAAGTGAACGTGGACGCGCTCAACGCGCTCCTGTCTTTGCCGCCGGGCCTTCAAGATGATGCGGAAGCACAGCCGGCGAAGAAGTTTGCGACACAGGAGAAGGTGATAAAGAAGGTCGAGGCCGTTCAGCCAAACCCGAACACGTGCGTGGACGAGCCGAAGCAGACGAAGCCATCGAAATTCATGATTGCTGTGTGTGCCGCGTGCCCGGAGGACACTGTGAAGGATACGAGGCTCGCGGAGCTCACCAAAGCTGCGGAGGAGATTGAGAACGCCGCACCGATCTTGCAGATTGTGCCGCCGACGACAGTGTTGTGAAGAAGAACTTTACGGCTCACCCACAACGATGCGAAGTTCATCCATGCTGAATGGGGCGAGGGATTCAGCTGGGGGGATGAAAAACATGGTCATCATCAAAGTGAACTCTGCCGCGCTCGCACCGACGGCTCCGCCGTCATCACGCCCAGCGAACTCTGCCACCATCGCGTCGAGCCAACTCTGTCGCCATCACATCAAGCCAGCTCTGCCGTCGTCGTGTCCTACCAGCTCTGCCATGACTCTTTTCCGGCAGAATTACCGTGGCCGTTGCCATCATCACGACCAGCACAAACACAAGTGACATGCGTGCATTGGGTTTGAAACAGTACGGACAAGACAGCACGACACCCAGGGAGTTGCAAAGAGCATGAACTGCACAACCCGATGCACGTAGCACATGCCGCGAGCCGTGCATTACACCCCACACATCACAGAAAACAAGGCATACCACACCGAATGTATAAACACATCACACTCTGAATCGCAGAACGCCAGCACTGATCATCACTGCTCGCAAAACACCACAGCACAGCAGGGCACGTATCACTGACACAGTCATCCGTAGGTTTTTTGGCTCCGCCCAGCCCTCCTCGGCCTTCTGCGGCCGAGAGCTGCTATCGAGAACCGGCTGCAATGGCGGCGCCCATGCCGCACGCCACGCACGGGCTCGTGCTCGTGCGCGACATCACGGGGGAGGACATCACGAGCGTCTTCAATGAGGCCACTGGGGAGATCTTGGCGTTGGCGGGAAAACCGGCGCTTACCTTCAGCGCGGACGGCTTCGGCGTGCTGCGGCGCGCTGGCAGGCCAGACGTGCTCGTCGCGCAGCACATCACTCAGCACGTCATCGCGGCCGCCGATGGGAAGACGTTCATCCAGGACACGGTCAAGGGCGAGTCCAAGTTTGTGAAGGACATGCGCCTCGAGTACGAGGCCAAGTACCAGAAGATCTACATGCGCGGCGACGATGGCGACGTGATCACCATCGAGTTGAAGATTTACAGGAGCGCGCTGCCGTTCTTCGGCAACCGGGTCTTCGTGCAGCTGCGGGAGTTTCAGGAGCCGTGAGTGAAAACAGCTCGAACTCCGCAGTTGAATTTGTGCCCAAAATAAAACAAAATCATGACATCGTTCCCGTGAAATGCAACCATTCGATTCCCATGTCTAAAGCCGCAGGAGCAGCTCAAGCTCGACGTCTCCGACCGGCACCTCGCCTTGTGGATCCCGAAGCAGTGGCAGAATTGGCACACGAGCATCGAGAAGTTGGATTTGGCACCGTGCTTGGTGCGCAGCGAGGCCAGCGTCTCGCGTCGCGCAGCTCGCGGCAGCCACGACGCGGACGAGGAGAAGGAGTTCAGCTTGCCGGAGTGGAGCGCCAGCAGCGTGGGCATCTTCCTGCTGTTGGCGCGGTGGTGCGTGCAGCTCAACCGGGCGGCTGCAGCAATCGCGGAGCGCATGCTGCGCGCGTTGGTGGACGCGATCATGCCGAGGTCGAAGCTGCTCTGGACCGTCTTCACGAAGTACGAGGCAAAGCACAACTTGCCGGGCGAGATGGTGAACGCGGACTTTGTGACAACGGAGGTCGTGGAGCACAAGGTGGACATCGGCGTGCTGAAAAGGCAGTTGGCAGCCTTCCGCAACGTCATCGCCAGGCGCTGACAGAAAACAAAACATCATCCATCGCATCGACTGTTATGTGACACCTGTCGGTATGCTTGCATTGAACACAAACGCAGCATAAACAGCACTTATGTTGTTGGCATGTTTAACCAATCCACACAGTCTATGCTTACATAATACATACCGTTCTTGTGGACTCCCACCCCCAGGTCCCACGGCCCCGGCCGTTTGGTGACTTCGACGGTCGACGGCCGGGAGGTTGCCGGCGTCGCCGACTTGCTGCTGTTCCTCTTCCGGCGCGGCACGCCCGGGACGAAGGCCATCATGCGGAGCCTGCTCTGCTGGTTGGGGTGGGTACTCGAGGCCTCGTCCTTTTGGGGCAACGCATCGACGGACGCATTGGTCGATGCCCCAGTGCCGGTGGCAGTTCGGAGGGCGCGGCGCTTGGACCGGGGTTTGGTCCTGGCCCTCGCGCGGGCGAGCGGGGAGGGCTCCTTCGGCCACGGGCCGAGCCGGCTGGTCACTGCCATGGGGCGGTTCCGGCAGTGGCGGGCGAAGCGCGTGTCTCGCAAGGCCGTGGTCGACGGCGTGGCCGTGACCATGCTTGAGTACATGCGGGTGGGCCGGGAGACCTTCTCCCCGGACAAGGTGGCAGTCCTGTCCGTCGCGCTCGACGGCACCCGCATGGACCAGCGCGACACGCTCTATTGCGCGCTCTATGCCCCGAGCCTGCGCCTCGCCATGTGGGCCCCGCCGGTGGTCCGGCAGCCGCCCGCGCGATTTTGCGAAAAACGCAATTTCCGCAAACGCAAAAAGTGCAGTTTTGGCCCGCGCGATTTTTGCCGATTTTGCGCTTTTTGCGCCGATTCGCGCCGATTTGCGCCGATTTCACGCTTTTCGCAAAAAAAAACGCAACTCAAAAAACGCAGTTTCGGCACGGCCAAAACGACACTTTTTGCACAGGTCTCCGGGGAGATGCTCTACCGGCGCTGGCGGGCTGCCGAGTTCGTCTCCGCGGATGACCTGGAGGAGTGGTGGCTGCAACAGGCAGCCTTCTTTGCGGCGCCGAAGCCGGTGGCCAAGGAGGGCGCGAAGCGGAAGCGGAGAGCAGCGCGGGGCGAGGGCGGGAAAGTGGTGCTGGCCAGGACGGCTACTGTGGGACTGCTCCGGAGCCTGGACCACGCCCTCTTCCAGGCGCGCGGCGTGGGCCTCTCCGCGTTCCGGAACGTCGGTGCAGCCTGCAACGGCCCTCTGGCGAGTCGGCCGCTCCTGGTCCTCCACTACGATGAGGCTTCGCCGAACATCGCTATGTGGAGTTGGCTGGCCTACAAGGAGCGCCTGCGCGTCGTGGGCATGCGGGACATCTTCCACCGCGAGTGGAACGATGTCCAGGGGGCCGTCCGGGAGGCTGGGTTGTGGTGGGTCATCATTTTGACCACCCTCGCTTTCAACCTGCCGTTCGGCCCCTGGGACGGCAGCAGCTGGTTCGTCAAGATGCAGGAGGCCGCAGCTGACTTTGCGGCGCAGACCCCGGCCAGCGACCCTCTATTCGAGGCGTTCTACGGCCATCTGTGTCGCGACGCAGGTGCGAAACCCAGCGCTGACCCGGCCCACAAACTGCTCCTGCTGTCCGGCATCGCCGACCACCGGGCCTTCCTCGCCAAAGGGCCCCGGTGCGCGATGCGCCGGTGGTTCTCGTGGCTGCAATGCGCCATGTGGCACGACTCGGTCTGGCACTCGCGGCTGCTCTCCATGTGCTACCTCGGCATCCGGCTCAGAGTCTACCGGTCACACTGGGAGTGTCCGTTCTGGACCAGTGGAGAGACCGGGGGCCCGCCGACAGTTGCGCCGGACGAGTCGGACGAGGAGCAGGGCAAGGACCGGGCCGCGGCTGCAGCTGTCCCTGCGCAGGTTGCCAGCAGTTCCAACGCGCCAGCGCCGCCCCAGCCACTGCCCGAGGACGCGAAGACAGGGGTGAAAGCGGCCAACGAGGAGGTGGCCGCGTTGCGCCGCAAATGCCGCAACACCCTGTTCGTCGCCTGCGCCATCCTCTCCAAGCCGGGGCTGCAGGACCTTACGCGGCTTATCGCCGCGTTCTGCCAGCCCCTGTACAGCGCCCACTCGGAGCACGCGCGGTCCTGCAGGGCCCCAGAGGACGTCCTCGCCCACTACCTGCGCCAGGCAAAAGGGGCGTACCAGGAGCCGTTGCTGGAGACCGCCAAACTGCTGCGCGACCTCCGCAACCTGGCGCTCGTGGGGTTCGAGACGGAATTGCGCCCTTTCCGCAAGCTCAACGCGACCACGAGTCGGCTCCTGGAGGACCAGGATGAGCTCGCCCGCCGTTGCCTGAAGCTCGTCATGGGCTTGCTGCGGGACAGGGGCGCCAGCATGGCGTGGCACCAGAGTTGGCCAGGGCTCCTTGTCTTGTTTGCCAGCGCGGAGGAAGCAGACAACCAGGAGGGCCTGCGGCTCCTTGCGCAGGACTGGCAGGCTTTCGAGGCAGCCAAAAACGCGGCGGGGCAGAGCGCCTGGGTGGCCAAAGCAGTCCAGAAGAGCCCGTTCCAGACGACCATCATGGGGGACGTGGCCCGTCTGGCCTGCGCCGGCCTGCCCGAAAGCCAGGTGCTGGCGGAACTGAAAGCGCTGGCCGCCCTCCTCTTCAGCGGCTGGGGCCAAACGAAAGTGATCGAGGACGGGCTGAAAGAGCTGCGCGACCGGAGCGACCGGGTTGTCGCGAACAAGCGCCTCTCGACCCAGGCGCAGTGGCACGCCTTGCGAGTCGAGGGCGTCGCGGGGAACCACAAACGCGCAGAGCTCGATCCAGCAGAGGCGGCCGCCGGGGCCCCAGCCAAGATCCCTTGGTCCACTTTCTCGCCGTTTGGCAGGGAGCCCAGCCTCGATTGCAGTACGGTGCTGCAGAAGGCAACGTGGCCGGCCTTTTCGGCCCAGAGCGCCCAGGTCCTCGGCGCCGAACTCCAGATTTTGCGGCAGTGCCACCGGGACGGCGTGTGGGAGGCAGCTGAAGATTGCTGGAAAAGCGTCTTCGCTCCTGCGGGCACAGTGCTCCGTTGCGCGGCGACCGGGGACCTCAAGCTTGCGTTGGGGGACGTGTGCTACGAGGCCCTGCTCACCTGGCCGTTGGAGGAACTGCCTGGGCCCGCGGGGGAACACTTCTTCGCGTTGAGCGAAGCCCCTGGCGCGTTGGCCTGGACGGTTGTGCTGGACTGGGCGCCGTGGCAGGCCCTCCCGTGCTCGCCGGTCAGCCCCGCCAGGCACTACCATTTGGCCGGCGGGAAACTCTCCAGCTCGTTGGCTGTGGTGCTGCATCAGACCAGCGAGGCCTGCAGTGTCATGCAGCACGCGGCCTCCAAGGCATTTTGGCGGATGCCACGTCAGCAGCTGGAGAAGCTCGCCAAAGACGAAGGGCTCGCGTGCACGGACGCGGGTCTCTTCGGGCTGGTCAAAGGGTTGGTGGTCCATTTTCTTGGCCCTTTGGAGCCCGAGGCGTTGGCTGCCATCCTCCAGCAAAGGGCCCTCTCCGCCCCCTCCGAGTTGCCACCGGAGTTGAGTGAGGAACTTGTGGAGGACGTGGCTGGGAAGGACGAGGCAAAGTCCTTCCAGGCCAGTGTGCAACCAAACAGGGGGTGTGCACCTCCTTATCAACAAAGACGCTCGCTACGCGGTTTAGCGACACTTTGTTGAACAGACAGAACAGCTCGTTCAATCTTGTTTCTGCTGCTTTCAAACATTCCGCAGAAGTGAATTAATCCAGTGCTGGTAACCGCCACACTGAACATCTAGCAATGTGCTATGTGTGCAACTAGGCACAATCAGCAAACAGTGACTGACAGTTCAACATTGAGAGTGACGTTTATTGACACGAGACCCTCATCGTCAATCGCATCGTCCAGGACCACCAGAAGGCAGAACGACAACGGCAAACAGATGCAGCTTCGTGGCGGATCGAGTTCGACAAGGAGCACACATCACATACCCCATCTGTACCACATGAACACGGCACGCGCCAGCACCGTCATCACATCTATCACGGAATCACAGGAGTACCCACGGAGCAGCGGGGCATCAGGGTCTGGGTCTGGCGGAGGGGGCCGCGCCGTGGACCTGCCGGCGGAGTTGTCTGTGGAAGGGTGGCGGCCTTACGCCCCCGCAGCGCCAGGGGCGCACATATGGTTCGAGCGGGCCACGCAACGCGTCAGGTGCAGCTACATCATCGACGACAACAAGGTCACGCGGAGCCAGCCAGTGCAGAGGCATGGAGAAAATCGATGCGTGCGGTGGTGCTTGCGGTGGATGTGGGCGCAGCACAAAGCGCGGACAGGCGAGGAATCGCCACACGAAGGTCTGAGACAGGATCCCGCAGAAGGCCCATGACGCGTTTGAGATGAATGCGGCCATTGAATTTGTGGAGTTTATTGAGTTCCAGCTAACGAAGAATTGCTGGTCACGAATGGTGTGGACACCGTCAATTGCAAGAACTATGAACAATGTTGATGCATGAGTGTGGAGTGCCAAGGGCGCCATGAATGAAAAAAAACACCGTCCATCCATCCATCCATCCACGTCTCATGCACAGTTGCCCGTGGAGGTGGAAAAGGAGCAAAAAGTGCATCACCATCCATCCGTCCATCCACGTTTGATGCACGCAAGCCTGTGTGTAGATGTCTTGTATGTTGCGAAGCCACGTTTGAGATGTTTCCGGAGTGCAAGTTCACTGAACAGGTATGTTGAATCATGGGATCCGATTGTTCTGCAACTTCGACGTGCAGATTTGTGCGGCTGTGTCTTTGCGGGACTCGGATTGTGCAGCTTCTGTCCTTGCACCGGGTCTTCCTTCTCCATGTTCTGGTTTGCTGACGCGAGGCGTTGCATGGTTGTGGCCAGGAACCTGTGGTGGGGCGGGCGTTTGGCCGTGTGTGTGCTTGCGTTTGTCGGCCGGTCGTTCCGCGCTCCGGCTTTCCACCCTTGGTTGTTCACAGGCGTTGGGCGCGCTAGTTCGGCGTTCGAAACCCATCAGATTCTTGAGTTGGCTTGTGTTTTCCCCTTGTGGTTCTGGATTGCAGTTGTTGGCGGCCACACTTTGCAGTGTTGCGGTCCGCTAGCTGAACTTAGTGCGTCCCTGGGCGACTGTTCCTGTTTGGCGGTCGGCGCGTCCGCGGTGTGTGTTGCCGGGGCTTGCCCCGCTGTGTTGGGGCGTGGTTCTGGGCGGGCTCCAGTGCCCAGCCTTTGCGCGGAGAGTCCCTGAGTGACTCGTCTGCGCCGGGTTGCTAACGAAGCTCTTGCGTGAGCGTCGCCGGTGGGCCTGCAAAGGTCCACGGGAGGCTTAGCCAATAACCTCTATGTGCGGCGTGCTGGGCAAAAACGCACCCACCATGGTACATTTGGCACGGGCCATTTTATCCTGCCCTAGTAGGGGAACAACTTGCGCAAGTGCGGCACGACCTCCTCGTTCCATTTAGCATCTCCTGCCATGAGGTCATCGTCCACGTGCGTGCCGAGGACGCCGCACACCTTGGCGCCGCGCGTCCACCAATACAGCGTAGGCGCCAATGCACTGAGGTGTGCCCCCGTCTCCAGGATGCCGTCGCGGTGGCGGTAGTACCATTGTCGCCCCGCATCGTTCAAGCCAGGCACGCTGCGCTGCGCCACAAGCAGCGCTCCGGCCTCGATTGGCGCGAGGCCATCAATACCTGGCAATCCGCCCTGGGGTGCTCGGAAGAAGAGCAACCGGCTGAGCTCGTAGCCGCGATGGTAAGCGCCATCGATGTCGCCCTGGAGAAGCGGCCACTGCATGCTGACGGCCACAAGCAAGATCAGATGCATGGCCTCCTCCGGCAACGTGGGCGACTCGGTCTCGAGCTTGCCTTCGTGGGCGTCCTTGTCCAGGTAGCCCGGCACAATGATGCGGGCCTTCATCTTGGGCGGCACCTCGTCGTAGGAGCGCGAGCCGCGGAGGTGGCCGTTCTTGTCCGTGATGAGCCAGCGCATCGTGAGCACGTTGTCGTCCGCGGACAGTGCCATCTCCTCTTCAGGAGTCGCCGGTCGCACTGAGCCCGTGTCGACCCAGAGCTTCCACTGCTTCGCCATTGCCTCGTCGACCAACGGTCGAAGCTGCTCCTCCACCTGCTCAATCGGGATCTCGTGGCCCTTGCCCGGCTTCTTGTGCTTGTCCGCGGTCTGGCTCGGCGCGATGCGCTCGTCATCGTCGTCGTAGTCCGCCGCGAACGCCTCGTTCTCCAGCTCGTCCTCGCTGTGGCGCTTCAAGAACGCCAGCCAGCTTTCCACGAGCAGGCCACCGTCGTTCAGCCTCTTTGCAGGAGGCTCTGCTTCCGCGTCATCGACGCGCTCGCGCCGCACGGCGAAGCGCTGCCCAAAGCTCGCCTCATCGCCTTGGCCGCTCGTGTCAGCCGGCCCACCATGGCCACCTGCAGCGCTGGCGCCATCCAGCTCCATGAACTCCTCCACGGGCACCGCAGGCCCCAATGCAGCCGGCGCAGGCTGCGACGGCTCTGGCGCCGGTGGCGGCGCTGGCGCCTGACGTGGTGACTCCGGCACCGGAGCATCCACTGCCGCATCACGCGCCGCTGCAGACGGCGGCGTTGCCTTCTGCAGCATTCTCCGCCGCTTGCCATCATGCGGCGGCTGTGCATCTGCCGCATCTTGTGGTCGTTGCGCCGCCTCCGCTGGAGGCTGCGCTGGCCGTGCATGCACCGACCCCAATGGGTCGGACGATGAGCTCGGCCCTGCCGGCGCTGCTGGCGCTGCTGGCGGAACTTGAGCTTCGCCTGGGGCTTGCCGAAGAAGCGGTGCCGGCGGTGGTGCTCCGCCGCGCTCGTCGGTATAACCCAGCTGCCGTGCATCTGGGCCCAATCGCCCCAGCGCGTCCGCCGCATCGCGCCAAGCGTCCTGGTACTGGTAGATCTCCTCCGTCGTGGCTGGCCTGCACTGCTCGGGCGCCACAAGCACAATGCCACCCCGCCATGACAAGAAGACTTTGGAGGTGCCCTCCATCATGCATACCAGCGCAGGGCCTAGCCAGCCCGAAGCGGCCTCGAGCCGCTTGCTCATTCTGCTCGACGATCCGGTGCGGTAGAAGTAGACCCAGTCCGACACGTGCGGGAGCCGCTGGTAGCGCGGCTTGCGCCGCAGCACCTCATTGATCCCTTCGACACAGTCAAGGGCGTAGAGGCCTGCCACGGCTGCCGCTCGCACCATCTCGGCGCGCCGCGCCAGCGGGTGAATGACCGCGTAGGACTGCGCCGTCAGCGACGCATCCTCGTCGAGCACGCTCGTAGGCACGCGCAGGCTTTTGCCGAAGACGAACTGCGACGGCGCATGTCCGCTTCGCCGCAAGTGGTTGTTGAGGGCCGTGCTAATCCGGCTGATCCACATCATCGGGCTGTCGGCCTTCGTGATCTGCATCTCGTCGTTCACGCGAGCGAAGACACGCTTGAAGAAGTCGATCTTCCGCTCCACCGCGCCCATCAAGTGATGCGCCTCGCCGGGCTGCGGGTCGCCCATGATGCCGTGTTGCACGCAGAATCGCTCCAGCACTGCTGCACGATGAGCACCATGAGGATCGTACCGCAGCACGCGAGGAGGACCAGCCCAGGATAGCCACGCCGCGCCCAAGGCCTGCACGAACTCCTCGCCAGTCACCGCGTACTGGCCCTCAAGCGGCCAGAACACACAGAAGGACGTGGCCTGATCGGTCAGCGCGAGCATCATCCGCTTGGACCCGTCTGTCAGCCGCACCTCGCACTCATCGCACTCGACGGAGCCATTGAACTCCAGCTCCTCTCGTGCCATTGTCGCCGTCCTGGTGCCTGCGGGGCGAACCACTCGCGAGCACGTCGGGCACCGAATGAGCAACACGGCGTCCACCACAGACTCGCGAGCGCCCCACATGCGCAGCTGTCGCTGCAGTTGCGTTGGAGACGGATGGCCGAGTCCCCAATGTAGGCGTCGCAGCGCGGCCCACTGTGCTGCCGTGACTCCCTCGGGCCTCGGGCCAATGTTGACCTCGCCATCTCCACGCTCCTGCGGCAGCTCGGGTGCATCAAGCAGCGGCCGCGCCTCGGGCAGCTCGTTCGCTGGCTGCGGGCCGCTTTCCATCTCCATGTCCGCTGGCAACGCGTCACGCTCCGCCAGGTCGTCGCGCATCGTCTGCACCATCGCGCGCGCGCCCATGTTCTCGCGTACCTTCGGGTAGACGTCCGGCAAGTGGTCGACGTAGCAGCCAATGACGATCCCGTAACACCCGCTGATGTTCGTCATGCACTTCTGCTGGGAGCCCCACATGTCGTCGAATGCAATCAACTCGTCGTGCTGCCAAGCCATGTGAATGCAGCGAGCCGCCGCTGCATGCTGTTTAGGCCTGCCACCACTGCCGTAGATGTACGCGACGAGAGCGCTATGCCGCAAGTGCAGCGCACCCGCCAGGCTGTCCAATTCACACGGCCGGAGCTCTCGAGCTCCGCGACGCAATGCTGCTCGTGCCACCTGACGCGGCACGTCTGTCCATGCTGCGAGCGTGTGCGTGGCCCCTGTCACAATGGCCTGCGCAAGCTCGTCTGTCCAACGCCCGGCCGCGTCGGTAATCTCGCGGCCGGCAATCACGGGGGTGTGCTCGTGACTGCCATCGCAAGCACGCTCCAAGTAAGTCGCAAGTGCCGACTCACGCGTGACCACAAAAAGCGTCGGCTTCTTGTGCAGTCCGCCCAAGCCCCACGGCAGCCACTGCCTGAGGTTAAACTGACACTGGTCGGCGCGCACCGCCGCGTAGAAGGGATCCGCAAGAACTCGCTCCAGCGGGGGCTGCTTCCATGCGAGCGAGCCCAGCGGATTCTCAAGCACCAGCAAGTTCCCCAGCTCCTTCTGCATCGCGGCCATATGCTCCGCGAACTCCAAGAAGGGCTGGTGCTCGCGCCTCACGGCCTCAATGCGCGCAATGCCATGCTGGGCTGCGTTAAGGGCTTGCAATGCCGACCATGGACTGCACGGGAACGCCACCACAACCAGCGTAGGCTGGTAGCGCTGCACGGCCCAGAAGGCAGCCTCAATCACTTGGCTGTCCCGCAAGTCAAAGCCGTGCATCAGGTCAATGGGCTCGCCTGCGTTATGGCCGCCGCGCAATGCACATCGAGCGGGTGCCGCGAAACCAGCGAAGAATTCCCAGATGAACGTGTGCCGTTGGTCCGCGCGGCGCGTCTCGATCGTGCTGATCAAGGCGCAGACGTGCTCATAGCACTGGCGCCGCACTCCACGAGGCAACGCAGCATGACGCGTGCTGCTGGCCTCGGCTGCGCTAGCAAGGCGAGCTTCCTGCAGCTCCAGAAGCAGCGCTGCTGCATAGTCGTACGAATCCTCCGGGTCGCACGTCTGCACGACATCAGCCACGAGCAGCTCCTGGCACTCGACCGCGTACTCCGCAAAGTCCTCGTCGATGTTCGCCGCGTCGAACTCCGTGAGGTCCAGCAGTGCGTGGCCGTGCCGCGACTGCTCCAGCACGATGCCGTACGTGTCGAACTCCGTGAAGTCGTACACCTGGCGCTGCAAGTCTAGGATCATCCCCCAGTAGGCGAGCTGCTCCTTGCTGAGCAGGGCCATCATGTCGCCGTCGATGGCGGCAACCTCAATCACATCGTTGTGGCCCAGCACGCCGACGGGGATGCAATACCGGTAGTTGCTCTCGCGCCGCGCGCCGCCAAGACCACGGAACGTCTCACGATGCGGCTGCGCCGTTGCTCGGAGCCCGAATGCCCTGAGCTTGTCCTGCATGGCGTCGATCCACGCCTGCCCTGCCACCGACATCGTGCAGCCGGTGTCCACAATGGCCTTGCCATCGTTGAACGCGGCGTCGGCCAGCATCGTCAGCTCCTCTCGCACCGTGTGCACGCCGAAGGCCACGGGCTCGAGCATCACGAGGCGCGGGAGCGTCATCAGCACAGACACAATCATGCCGAACACGCCGTAGGTCATCGCCATTGGCCCGTTGTACGGGCGTCGCTTGCCCTTCTGCGACCGGTAGGTCTTTCCGCCGAGCTTGCCTTTGCCCTTGCCCATTTTGCCGAAGTCGCTGCCCTTCCGGGCCGGGCACTCGAGGTCACTGGCGCGATGGCCCAGCCGGCCACAGCTGAAGCACCGAATGAATCGCTTATCAAGGCTCTTGCCTTTGCCCTTGCTCTTGCTGCCCTTGGCGCCGCTGGGCTTTCCCTTGCTGAATCTCCGACCTGTTCGCAAGCTGGCCAGGTGCTGTCGGGCCTGCCGGTAGTTCATCTCGGCTTCTTCGCACCACATGACCGCCTCGTCTTCGCCGTCATCCTGCACTTCAGCCTGGTCCGCGGCGGTCGACTCTTCGGTCGCTTGCTCCTCAAGGATCGGCTCGGCGTCGTAGTACCACCAATCGTCTTCTTCGCCCTCGTAGGGCTCGCTCCAGTCGACCTCCTCTCCAGCATCCATCTGGTAGTAGGATTCCGCGTCGCTGTCCGGCACTGACGACGCCGCCATGGCTGATGACCGCCCCTGGTACGAGCCATGCCGATAGAGGGCCTCGAGGTGCGGTCGAAGGAGCGTGAAATTCATGCGGCCTCCAGCCAAACCTATGACGTGTGCTTGCTCCTGCTCCGTCAAGCCTGCTAGCTCCAGCGCTGCCCAGCCTAGGATGCCGTCGCTAATCTTCGCATCGTCATCAGCAGCTTCGAGCTCGTCCTTGGCTTGGGTCAGCTGCACGAGGAATTGATCCATGTCACCAGCAAAACGGATTTCCTTGAAGAAGCGTCTGTACAGGCGTGGCAATTTACGTAGTGCGCCCTCAGGCCATCGAAGTCTCAATCGTTCAAGCAATCGCTGGACTCCAACATCGTCAGCTTCGTCTTCACCCGGAATGAGCTCTCTCGGCTTCATCTTGCTCACCGCTTTGAATGCTTCGCCACGCAAGTTATTCCAGTATTGAGGACCCATGCGTGCACGCTCGGCCGTCACACGACCGGCCATGTCCATCTCAAGCACATTGCTGTATGCTTCCAATCCAACTTGACCATCACTGCCGTCCCACGTGGGTAGCTTCGGGTTGATCGGGTATTTATGGGAATCAATGTTGATCTCCGACGTGCTCCGTTTGAGGCACGACCTCCTAAGGTCTAGCTTCACACGTCAAGACAACGCTGGAACGCGCTGTCCCTGACCAAGGCCTTACCCTCGGCCACAATCTCGGAGCTCACGCTCCGCTACCAACGACAGAGCCGCAGTGGTAGCTTAGCACAAGCACTCCGCAGTTTCAAACAAAAGACCAAAGCTCTGCAATGGCACAATTGATGTCA
>JAOYNT010027570.1:0-15277 GCA_037575995.1 Lingulaulax polyedra | reverse complement strand
CGTCGATCAGCTCGAAGTGCACGTGCGGGCCGCGGGAGATGCCGGTCGAGCCGACCAGGGCGATGCGCTCGCCGCGCCGCACCCGCCACCCGGGCTGCACGGTGGTGCGCGAGTTGTGCGCGTAGAGGGTCACCCAGCCGTTCGGGTGAAGGAGGATGACGCAGTTGCCGTAGCCGCGGATGCCGTTGTCGGAGTACGCGACGATGCCGTCCGCCGCGGCGCGCACGACCGTGCCCACCGGCGCGGAGATGTCGACCCCGTCGTGACGGAGGTCCGGGCGCGTGGTGCGCACGAAGCCGAAGCCGCGCACGTAATTGCCGTCGTCGACCGGCCAGAGGAGACGGTCCGGGCTCTCGCGCCACCCGGCGGCGCGCAGCCACGCGGCCTCGGGCTGGCCGTGCATCAGCTGCGACGCCGCCTCGCGCGTGCCGAGCCCCAGCGCCTGGGCGCGCTGGAGCGATGCCCCCCGCGGGGTCGGCACGTTGCGCGGGCCGTCGCTGAAGCGCGAGTAGTCGTGGCGATGCGCGTCGCCTCGCTCCGCGGGATCGGCCGAGGCCGGGGCCGCGAGCAGGAGGAGGGCGTATGGCATGATGTGGGACAACCGCACACCCACTCCAAGCCATGGAACAGGCTCCACGGTCAAGAAAGTGCGCGGCGCGGAGAGCCGTCGGGAAAGTGGCGCGCGCTTCCGGTAAGGTGAATTCGCTCGACTTGGAGGAGACGGACGATGCGCGCTTGGCTTTCGGTGACCGCGGCGGTGCTCCTGAGCGCCGGCTGCTCCTGCGACTTCTTCGACTCCGGCGACGTGGACGCGGGGCCACGCAACGGCGGCGTCGGTGACCCCTGCTTCACCGACACGGGCTGCCGCTCGGGCCTCGTCTGCGACGACACCAACCGCTGCGCTCCATCGGGCACGGGCGTGGAGGGCTCCGTCTGCGTCCTGAGCGGCGACTGCATGGACGGGCTCTTCTGCGGGCCTCGCCGCGTCTGCGAGGCGGCGGGCGACGGAGCGGACGGAGACGACTGTCAGGGCACGGCCGACTGCCAGCAGGGCCTCCTGTGCACCGTCGAGGGCTTCGGCTACCGGTGCCGCGCCGCGGGCGACGGCGACCTCTCCGATCCCTGCGGCAGCGACGTCGACTGCCTCGCCGGGCTCGCGTGCGTGGTCGGCGACGGAGGCGCGCGCACCTGCCAGAACCCGGCCATCGGGAGCGGCGACGCCGGCGCGGGCCGCCCGCCGCTCTTGCCCCCGTGGACCGGCGCGGACTGCGTCGAGGACGCCGCCGATCCGCCGCGCGCGTACTTCGAGGTGCCGCGCGGCGACGAGACCGACGGCGACTTCTACCGGCTGCCCTTCCCCAACGACGTGCGCCGCACCGCGACGGGCCTCGATCTGACGGGCCACCCGCGCCCCGCCACCGCGCTCCCGGTGGACGTGCTCGGGCGCACCATCGCGGCGGCGGAGCAGGACCTGGACGGCTTCGCCACCAACCCGGTCGTCTTCTTCCGCTTCTCGCGCCCCTACGAGTGGGGCGACGTGAACGGCGACCGCGTGCGGCTCGTCGACGTCACGCCCGGCTCGCCGGAGTTCGGGCGGGATCTCGGCCGCGGCTGGCTCACGACCGCGGGGCCGATCACCCGCTACATCTGCCCGAACTGGCTCTCCGTGCGCCGGGGTCACGGCGCGCCGCTGCGCCCGGGCACGACCTACGCGTTGATCCTGCTGGACGGCATCCGGACGGACGCGGCGAGCGGCAACGTCCCCTTCGAGCCGTCGCCCGATCTCGAGGCGCTGCTCGGCGACACCGCGCCGGCGGGGGCCCCACTGGACGCGGCGTGGGACCGCTATCAGCTGCTGCGCGACTGGTTGGCCCAGGCGGAGACGCCCGCGGTGGGCGACGTCCTCAACGCGGCGGTGTTCACGACCCAGACCGCCACCGACGCGGTGCCCGCGCTCCGCAACGTGATCCGCGGTGGGCCCGCGCCCGCGCTGAGCGACGTGACGGTCTGCGCCGATGGCGTCGCCAGCCCTTGCGATGACGGAGGGCTGCGCGCGTGTGGCCCCGAGAGCAGCGCGTACTGGGAGATCCACGCCCGCGTCGCGCTGCCGCAGTTCCAGCAGGGAACCCCACCCTTCGAGACGCCGGAGGACGGCGGCGGCATCGAGTACGACGCCTCGGGCGCCCCCGTCGTCGCGCGCAGCGAGGACGTGTGCGTGGTGATGACCGTCCCGAAGGTGCCCGCGGCCCCGGCGGAGGGCTTCCCCGTCGTCTTCTGGGCGCACGGCACGGGGGGCGCCTTCACCGCGCCGATCGGCAACGGCTTCGCGGAGGACCTGGCCACCGCGGACGGCGGCGCCGGCCCCGCGAACGCGGTGACGGTCGCCATCGACATGCCGCAGCACGGCAGCCGCCGCGGCGCGTCGACCCGCGACCCCGACGGCCTGGTGTTCAACTTCGCCAACCCCCGCGCGGCGCGCGACAACTTCCTCCAGGGCGCCGCGGATCTGCTCGCGCTCGTCTACTGGGCGGAGGGCTACGTGCTCCCGGCCGCCGAGGCGCCCACGGACTTCGACGTGCGCTTCGACCCCGCGCGCTTCGCGATCCTCGGGCACAGCCAGGGCGCGAGCCACGCCTCGCTGATGGTGCCCTACGAGCCGGGCGTGCTGGCCGTGCTCTTCAGCGGGCTCGGCGGCGACCTGACGGAGTCGCTGCTGACGAAGACCCGGCCCGTGAACATCGCGCGGGCGGTGCCTCTCGCGCTGCTCGACCCCGACCGTGACGGCAACCTCACCGCGGGCGCCAACCACCCGGCGCTGGCCCTGATCCAGATGCTCTACGAGCCGGTCGACGCGGTGAACTACGGCCGCCACTACCACCGCGAGCCGATCGACATGCGCGGCCGGCACGTGATGATGACCTTCGGCCTCGGCGACAGCTTCAGCACCGAGCGCACGATGGCCGCCTTCGCCCGCAGCGCGAGCCTGCCCCAGGTCAGCCCGGAGCTGGTCGACATCGGCCTCGGCGACGCCCTGCCCCCTCCGGTGAGCGGGAACGTGACGGTCGAGATGACCGACTACACCGTGGGGCTGCGGCAATACGAGCCGGAGACGGGTCGCGACGGGCACCACGTGTTGACCGAGCAGCCGCAGACCCGCGGCGACGCGCTGCGCTTCCTGCTCCAGGCGCTCGCGGGCGCGACGCCGACCCTCGGGGAGTGAAGCGACTCAGAAGTCGACGCCGATGATCGCGTCTCGCTTCGGGTAGCCCGTCGCCGCGAGCGAGCAGAGCATGCCGCTCATCGTCGCCGCCTCCATGCAGCCCGCGTTGATGCCGCACCAGGTCCAGTCGCCGGCGAGGTACAGGTTCGGGAACTCCGCGTCGTCGTGCGCCTGCAGGCGATGCTTCGTGCTCCCGGGGACCGACAAGACGTATCGCTCGGTCGGCGAGACGTTCGCGCGGATGTACTGACTGTCGATGCGAAGCAGGCCGGACGGGGCGTGCTCGCGCGCGTCGACGAGGACCGACCAGTCGAAGCGGGGCTCGGCCTCGGTGCCGACGTTCGTGGAGGGCCAGATCCGCGTCAGGGCCTGATCGCACATCTTCACCGCGACCGCGCGGACCTCGGCGTGGCACTTCGCCCAGTCCTGGTAGAGCTCGTGAGGGGACACCTTGGGGTCGTCGAGCATCGCGGTGGTGAAGTAGGCGACGTTCTGAGGCCACTCCTCGTCGATCCTCTGTGGCCCCCCTCCCCGGTCCCACGCGATCGGCGTCGAGGTCCAGCCCTCCATCGGGACGAGATCGCTCAGGTCGCCCCAGACGTTGAGGTAGTTCGCCTCGTCGTAGGTGAAGGAGGTCATCGGCCGGCCCATGTTCGGCCAGCCCATCTCCGACGCGGTCTTCTTCGACCAAAGCTGCAGCGCCATCGTGCGCGTGGTCCGCACGTGGTCGCGCATCCGACGCCAGCGCTCGCTCAGCTCGAACAGACCGCCGCAGAGGTTCGGGAGCGCGGCGACCGAGATGCCGAGCACCACGTCGTCGAAGTCCTCCCCGAGCTTCAGCGTGATCTTGCGCGACGGATCCAGCTCGCGCTGCGGGTGCTCGAAGTCGACCCCGGATTGCCGCAGCGCCGCGCCGTCCTCGAGCTGGTCCCACAGAGGCTGGGATGGCCAGCAGGGCAAGCCCTTCACGTCGAAGAGCGGCTCGTACTCGTCCCGATCGTCCGCGAGATCGACCTGACGGTAGAGCTCGATCTCCCCGATGGGATCGCTCGCGCTCGCGCCGGGCTTCAATCCCAGCACGCGGTGGAAGAAGCGGAACTTCACGCCGCGCTTCTTCAACACCTCGTACATCGGCGCGTAGCAGGTGTCGGCGGTCGAGGCGGCGAACTTGTAGCCGAAGGCGCCCTTGTAGGTGAGCGCCGCGCGGACCATCCCCTGCAGGGCGGTGCCCGCCTCGTACTGCGCCTTGGGCGGGAACGCGCCGCCGGGGCCGTCTCGGCTGTCGCCGTCGACATACGCAAAGGACGAGTCGTACACGGCGCGCATGATCACGGAGTCGACCGTGAGGCCGCCGTCCGGGTAGGCGTGCTTCGCGACCCAGTCCCGGAAGTTCACGTCGTTGATCACGGTGAAGCCGTGCGTCAACACGCCATCCCTGATACAGCCCACCACGATCGCGTAGACGAAGTTGGCCATGATCCAGAAGCGGCGGACGTCGTCGTCGTCCAGCTCGTCCTTCAGGACCTCCCACATCGTCCACATGTAGGCGCGGAGGAGCTCCAGCACGAGCTGCACCACCGGGCCGACCACCGCGCCGACGAGATCCTCGACGACCTTCTCGACCTCGTCCGTCAGCGCGTGCACGGCGCGGGAGAAGATGGAGCCCTCCGCGTGCGCCTCGTGCTCGGCCGCGTGGGGGTTGTCGACGTGCTTCAGCGACTGCCGCGCCAGGGCGTGCGCCAGCTTCAGGATGCCGTGCGCCGGGTCGCTCGGCGCGCCCACGCTCACGCCGAGCTTGCGCACCCGCTCGACGAGATCACGCGTGGGGGCGGAGAGCTCGATCCCCCGGAGCGACACCCCGGTCAGCGCGAGGTGGTGCCCCGAGATCATCTCGAGCCCCATCAGCACGTACTCCCAGAGCGGCAGGAGCAGCCCGCCGCTGCCCGGCTCCTCGGCGTTGATGGGGTTCTCGATCTTCCAGAACGTCTGCCGGCCCTTCACGCGCTCGACGAAGACCGCCTCCCACTCGGGGATGAACGCCTCCTTCCAGCTCGCGAGCGGCGCGTCCGGAGGCCGGCCCAGCTCGCCGTACACGTCGCGGATCTGCCGGAAGGAGTTGTCGTAGAAGCCGAACCAGTTGTGGAGCCCGTGCTCCTCGATCCGATACTTCCCCGCGGGGTCGACGTTGCGCCCCGCCGCGCCCTTGCCTCCGAGCCGCCACCCGAGCTGATAGACGGTCAGCTCGAGGTCCTTCGCCGCCGGGTTGCGGGGATCGGTCATCTGGGTCGCCGCGGTGAGCGCGGCCTGGCCGCTCCCGAGGATCGCGATGCGTCGCTTGCTCATTTCGTCAGGTCCTCGATCTTCTGGGCGACGTCACCGGATTCGCGTCGCCGGATCCATTGCACGGCCAGGCTCCCCAAGGGACCCGGATCGCGGATGATGCACGAGAGGGTGGCCGTGCTGGCCGCCAGGCGTTCGATCGCCTCGGCGCGCGCCTCGCCTTCGAGCCGCGAGAGGCGCAGGCAGTTGGCCCACGCGCGCGCCCGCACCTCGTCCATCGACAGATCGAGGATGCCGTCTTCCTCGGGCCCGAAGAGACAGTTGATGGGCTTCAACAGGGCGAAGATGAGCCCCATGTCGTTCTCGACGTCGTGCATGAGCGAGGCGAGGACCGCGTTCATCGTGTCGAAGTCCTTGCGAAACGCGAGCAAGTCTTCTTCGGGCACCACGTCCGCGGTCGCCACGCCGAGGTCCAGATCGATGTGCGCGTTCATCGCCATCGAGAGGTGCTGGAGGACGATGAGCTTCTCGTCCCGCGTCGCGTCGAACGCGATCTGCCAGGGCGCGCTCGCCCCCTCCCCGGTGTGCCAGAGATGGAGGGCTTCGAGGTAGCGATTGAAGAACACCACGTCGAGCTCCACGAGCGTGTCGGGGTGCTCGAACTTCCCCGCCTGCAGCGCGGCCTCGATGGCCCAGCCGACCTTGCGATAGAGCGCGGCGAAGTAGCCGATGGGGCTCTCCTCCCGCTGGCCCCAGCCGATCAGGTCGTCGAGGACCTCGATCGACTCCTTCATCGTGTGGATCTCTCGCGGGAAGTCCCAGCCCATCACACCTCCGACAACAGCCGCTCGAGCTCCGCGCGTTCGTGCGCCATCCCCAGCCGCTCCGCGGCGCGCAGGCCTCGGGTCCACGCCTTCTTCGCGGCGCGCTTGCGGCCGGCGCGCCTCGCGAGGAGACCGCTGTGAATCGCCTCGGCCGGCTCGCCGATGGGGAACGCCTTGGCGAACACGCGGAGCAGCTTCGCCGCGTGGGCCGCCTTCTCCACCTCGCCCCACGTTCGGTAGAGCTCCGCGATCGCGACGTAGCCGTCGAGCGCGATGTGGCCGCTCGGGCGCCCCTTGGTCTCGTCGATCAGGCCGAGCGTGCGCGCCGCGAGCGTCCGCGCCTCGCCGTCTTCGCCGAGGCGGTGCGCGGTGAGCGCGAGCATCCCGAGCACGGGGATCTCCATGAGCCCGACGGTGTTGGAGTCGAGCAGCTTGACCGACTGCTTGAGGAACTGCTCCGCCTCCGCGAGGTCACCGCGCCGGAGCGCGAGCGCGCCCAGCCAGCCAGCGCCCCAGATCTTCTGCACGAAGACCTCGTCACCACGCTGCGTCTCGAGCAGCTCGGTCAGCACCCGGCGCGCCTCGTCGTCGCGCCCGGCCAGGTACTCGCTCGTCCCGAGCAGCCCCAGCGCGTCACGCAGCCGCCCGATGTCGCCCAGGCGCCGATAGATGGCCGAGGCCTCTCGCTCGTCCTCGCGCACGCGGTCGAAGGCGCCGATCGCCGCGTGGTAGAGGCTCGACTGGTGCCGGATGCTCGCGCGCGCCGTGGGCGTGTCGATGTGCTCGGCCAGCTCGCGCGCGCGGCGCGCGTAGAGATCGGCCCAGCCGTGGCGCCCGACCAGGCCCGCGATGATCGAGACGACCCCGTAGGCCTCGACCAGGACCTCGGAGGGCCCCGCCCGCTCCGCGACGTTGACCAGTCGAACGGCGCTGTACAGGCTCGGCCCCGGCAGGCTCGCGAGGTAGTAGACCTCGGAGAGGTTCATGTAGAGCCGCACGGCGCTGCGCAGGTCCTCGCGCTCCTCGTCCGACGCGGTGTCGTAGTAGCTCGCCGGGAACCAGCGGTGGCGGACCTGGCGCGCGAATTCGTCGGCGATGGCGGCGACCAGCCGGGCCCCGCTCGGGATGGGTCGATCGAGGATCGCCACGGCGCGCTCCGCCGCCTCGCGGCTCTCGCGCAGGTCCCCCATGCGGTACCAGGCGCGCGACGCGCTGAACTGCCACCGCGCGTAGCGCCTGCGATCCAGGCCGCCCCCCGCCAGCGCCTCGGCGCGCTCGAAGAAGCGCACGCACTCCCGGAAGGCGCCGAGCTCCAGGGCCTGGTGCCCCGCGCGCTCCAGGTAGTCGACCGCGCGCTGGGCGTCCTCGGCGCGCTCGTAGTGGTGCGCGAGGAGCGCGTATTGCCCGGAGAGGTCCTCGGCGTGACGGGCCTCGTAGAAGCGCGCGAGGGTGCGGTGCAGGTCTCTCCGCTGGGCGAAGAGGAGCCGCTCGTACGCGACCTGCTGGGTGATCACCTGGCGGAACTCCCACGCCTCGTCCTCGCTCGTCGCGCGCGACGGATGCGTCAGCTGCAGCTCTTCCATCCGCGCCAAGGCCTCGGCCGACGACGCGCGCGCGGTTCCGTCGGGCAGCGCCGCCTCGACCACCTGCACCTCGAAGCGCCGCCCCACCACCGCCGCCACCTTGATCACCTGCTGGTGCGCGGGGGCCAGCCGATCGATGCGGCTCGTGATGACGCCCTCGATCGAGTCGGGGAAGTCGGCGCCCTCGAGCGGGCCGCTCAGGCGCGTGACGCCGTTGACCTTCACGAGGCCCGCGTCGCGCAGCGCGCGCGTCAGCTCGACGGTGAAGAACGGGTGCCCCTGGGTCTGCGCCTCGACGTAGCGAACGAGCTCGTCCGGCACGTCGGACGCGCCCAGCGTCTGCCCGATCAGCCGCCGGCCCGCGTCGCCGTCGAGGCTCCCGAGCGAGATGCGCGCCGTGGAAGGGTCCGCGAGCAGCTCCAGACACGAGCCGGGGATCATCGCCCGGTCGCGCGCGTCGAGCGGGCGCGTGATCACGAGGATCAGCGCGCGCTCCAGCTCGTCGGCGCAGCGCTCCAGGAGTCGCCACGAAGACGCGTCGGCCCAGTGCGCGTCGTCGAGCACCAGCAGCAAGGGCTGCTCCCTGGCGCGACGCGCCTCCACGAGCTGCAGGAGCAGCTCGAGGGTGTTGTCGCCGCGGACCCCCTCGCTCATGTAGCGGGTCAGCTCCGTGTCCTCGAGACCGAGCGGCAACAGAGCGTTGAGCAGCGGGGCGCGCGCCGTGAGCGCCTCGCCGCCCCAGCGATCCATCCGCTCCAGCACGCGGCCGCGGAGCGCGCCGCGGTCGCGGAGCACGTCTCGGACCTCGAAGATCTCGATCAGCGCCGGGCGCCACGCGCGCCACGCGGTCGACATGGTGACGCTCTCCGCGGCGCCCACCACCGGCGCGAACCCGCGCTCCACCGCGTCGCGCACGACCGCGTTCGCGAGGAGCGACTTGCCCACGCCGGGCTCGCCTTCGATGACGCACACCCGCCGCGCTCCCGAGCCCACCTGGTCGATCAGCCCGCGGGCCCGCTCGAGCTCCGCCGCCCTCCCCACGGGCCGCTCCGCCTCCGTCGCGCGCCTGGGCTCGCGCTCCCCCTCGAGCCGATGGAGCGGCAGCGGTCGCGCGTGCCCCCGGAGCGGGACCTCGCCGAGCGGCGAGTAGCGATGCGTGCCCGCGGTGTGGGCGCGCACGCGCTCGGTGACGACGACACACCCGGGCGCGGCGCGGCTCATCAGGCGCGCCGCGACGTTCACCTCCGCGCCCATGACGGCGTAGCTGTGTCGCGACTCTCCCCCGCAGATCCCCGCGTACACACGGCCCCGGCTCACCCCGAGCTGCGTCTGCACGCCGGGCGGGGGAGACGCGGCGAGCACCGCCGCCGCGGCCACCGCCCGCCGCGGGTCGTCGGGGAACGAGGTCGGCGCGCCGAAGACGAGATAGAGGTACGTCCCCTTGTCACCGATCGTCAGCTCGTGGACCGACCCGCCGAAGCTCGCCGCCGTCGACTGCGCCCAGCGGACGAGCGCGTCCAGCTCCTCGCCCGCGCCCTCGTCTTCGTACCGGATCCCGTCCGCGCGACAGAACACCGGGCAGGCCAGACGCAGGTCACCGAGCAGCGCCCGGTCCATGGCGACGTGCTCGCGGAGCCCGGCCCGCACGAAGGGCGCGGCGACCGACTCGGTCAACCGGGGCGGCGCGCCCCAGGGGGTGGGTACGAAGGAGCCCTCGAGGCCGACGAGGCGCGCGCGCCCTTCGCCCTGCTCGGCCCGTCCCGGCGCCTCGATGCGCGCGCGCTCCCCGAGGCGCTCACGCGTCTCTCGGTCGATCACGACGTCCCCGGGACGCGCCACGTCGTCGCCCGCGGCCATGCGCTCGAGGGGGGCGCCCGCGAGCGCGTCGAGCCGGAGGTGCTCGGGGTCGCCGACGAGGAAACGCCGCACCTGACCGCTGGCGATGGACACCTTGAGCTCGAGCGGCTCTTCGAGCGCGAGCTCGGCCAGCGCGCGCTGCATCGCGAGCCCGACGTGGCTCGCGCGCAGCGCCGCGAGCCCCTCGGGGCCCGGCCCGGCGTCGTCCAGCCAGCAGGTCATCGCGTCCCCGGCGAAGCCGATGACGCTCCCGCCGCAGCGATGGAGCTCCCGGAGCAGCGCGTCGAAGACGCGGCTGAGGATGCGCGCCACCTCCTCGGCGCCCTGCCGGCCCGCGCGCTCGACCTGCCGCTCCATCAGCCCCGTGAAGCCGGAGATGTCGGCGAACAGCGCGGCGCCGTCGGCCCGATCAGGGAGCGGGACGCCAGCCGCGAGGGCGAACCTGCGGTCCATCGGGATGTGCGCGTCGAACACGGCGGAGGCGCATCATACGGGCCGGGCGTGGCGGGGGGGAATCAATGTCACCGCCCGTCACCCCCTTCCCTCACGCGTCGGTCGGGGTCATCCTCGCCGCATGAGCGACTCGGATCTCGCGTTCGATCTCGACCGCATCGGAGGCCGAAAGGCCCTCGTCGGGCTCATCGACACCGTGCTCGCCTCGGGCGAGGAGGCGATGAAGCTCTACCGAGCGGGGGTGGCCAACCGGACCAAGAGGAAGCCCGACCGCAGCCCCGTGACCGAGGCCGACGAGGCGGTCGAGCGCCGGCTCTCGAAGCACCTCCGCGCCCGCTACCCGGAGGCCGGCTTCCTGGGGGAGGAGACCGGCGCGTCGGGCCCCGAGAACTCGGGCATGCGCTGGGTCGTCGACCCCATCGACGGCACCCGCGCGTTCATCCGGGGGATCCCGACCTGGTCGATCCTGGTGGGGCTCGAGGCCGAGGGAGAGCCGGTCGTGGGCATCGCCTACATGCCCGCCGCGGACGACCTCTACGTGGCGGTGAAGGGCGACGGCGCGCGCGGCAACGGCCGGCCGCTCGCGGTCTCCGAGATCGACACCGTCGCCGAGGCGACGGTCACGCACGGAGCGCTCTCCCAGTTCACCGATCTGCAGCTCGGGCACCTGCTGCCGCGCCTGGGGCAGGAGACGTACACCCAGCGCGGCTTCGCGGACTTCGACGGCTACCGACAGCTGGTGCTCGGGCGCTGCGACGCGATGATCGACCCGGGGGTGGCGCCCTGGGACATCTGCGCCGCGGCGGTGATCGTGCGGGAGGCGGGCGGGCGGCTCACGTCGGTCGGCGGCGAGGACACGATCTACGGCGGCGGCGCGGTGGCCTCGAACGGCCACCTCCACGACCCGCTGCTCGCGCTCCTGGCGCGGCCAGACGAGGGCTGACTTCCGAGGGCGCGCCTTCCTTCGGACGGGCCCGCGGCTACCTCCAGACGCGTGACCCACCGCGTGCTCCTCATCTCCGGCTTCTTCGGCTTCGAAGCGGTCGGGGACCTGCGATACTTCGAAGGCGTCGGCGACGCGCTCCGGCGCGCGTACGAAGCCGAGTCGGAGTCCGTGGACGTGCGCGAGGTGCGCACCCTCCCCACCGCCTCCATCCGCGACCGCGCGGCGCGCGTGCTCGAGGCGCTCGAAGACCTGGCCGAGGACGGGTCGGGGCCGATCCACCTGGTGGGCCACTCGACCGGCGGGCTGGACGGCCGCCTCGCCATCGCCCCGAGCGCGAGCCTGCGCGCCGACGTGTTGGACCCGAGCGCGCTGCGAGAGCGGGTGACCTCGCTGGTCACGGTGAGCACCCCCCACGGCGGCTCGCCCATCGCCACCTTCTTCGCGAGCGCGGCCGGCCAACCGATGCTGCGCGCCATCACCGCGCTCGCGGCGCTGGTCCTGGAGAGGGGCAGGCTCCCGGTGGGCGTGATCGTCAAGCTCGGCGACATGCTCAGGAACTTCGACGACATCATCGGGCTGAAGGGCACCGTGCTCGACGAGCTCTACGAGCGGCTCCTGGACGACCTCTCGGACGAGCGCCGCGAGGCGATCGTGGATCTGCTGCGAGAGATCTCGAGCGACGCCGCGCTGGTCTTCCAGCTCACCCCGGAGGGCGCGGACCTGCTCGACGCGGCGACCGGCGATCCGGAGAAGATCCGATACGGCTGCGTGCTGACGCGCTCCCCCCAGCCGACGTTCTCCCAGCTCCGCTCCCTGAAACACGACGTCTACGGGCACGCGACCTACCTCGTGTACATCCTGATCAGCGCGCTCGCGTCGCAGACCCGCACCGACATCACGGTCGACGACCAGCAGGCCGAGCGGATCCGCGAGCTCCTCGGGGAGGTGCCGCCCACCAGCGCGCACGACGGGATCGTGCCGACCCTCTCGCAGGCCTGGGGCGAGGTCGTCACGGCGGTGCAGGCCGATCACCTCGATCTCGTCGGTCACTACGGCAACGGCGACGGCTCGACCGACTGGCTCCCCTCGGGGAGCGGCTTCGACACCGAGGCGTTCTACGACGTGTGGGCGCGCATCGCCCGCTTCCAGCTCGGCAGCCTCTGAGCTGCGCGTGTCCGACGCCCCTGGACGCCGCCCGCGGTTCTGGTAGGGTCCGCGCGCCATGGCAGACGCGCATCACGACCGTCCCGGTGAGCCCCCCGAAATTCGGGACGAAGCCGCGGACACCCCCATGTGGGTCCCGGCGATGGGGCTCGCGCTCTTGATCGTGAGCGCGGTGTTCCTGGTCTGGCAGTCCTCCGGCGAGCCGACTCCGGTCGAAGAGGCCGCAGAGGCAGCCGCGGACACGCCGAACGTCGACGGCGAAGCGCCGGCCGACGAGGACGTCAACCAGTAGTCCGGATGCGGCCCTCCGGCTCCGACCTTCGCGCATCAGCCCCCCCGTACGGGGGCTTGCGGATGGAGCCGTTCGCCCCGAGGCTTTCGGGCGCCAACCTTTCCGGCCCAGCTTCCCGCTGGGACCGCACCGCCATCGTACGAGAAGCGTCACGGACGCAGGGAGAAGGACCTCGATGACCAAGCCGATCCGGCGCGTGGGTGTCGTCGGGTCCGGCGTCATGGGCAGCGGCATCGCCGCGCACATGGCCAACGCCGGGCTCGAAGTGCTCTTGCTCGACATCGTCCCCCGGGACCTGAGCGACAAGGAGAAGAGCGACCCGAGAGCCCGCAACCGCATCGCCGCCGAGAACCTGAAGGCGACGATCAAGTCCAAGCCCGCCCTCTTCTTCCACCCCTCGAACGCGCGACTGGTCTCGGTCGGCAACATCGAGGACGACCTCGCCAAGCTCGAGGGCTGCGACCTCATCGTCGAGGCCATCATCGAGCGGCTCGACATCAAGCGCAGCTTCTTCGAGAAGCTCGACGCGGTCATCGACGACGACACCATCGTCGCCTCGAACACGAGCGGCCTGCGCATCAAGGACATGGTCGAGGGGCGCGACGAGCAGTTCCGCAAGAACTTCCTCGTGATGCACTTCTTCAACCCCGTCCGGTACATGAAGCTGCTCGAGCTCGTGCCCGGGCCCGACACCGATCCCGCGGTGATGGAGCGCGTGGCCCGGTTCGGCCGCGACGAGCTCGGCAAGGGCATCGTGGTCGGCAAGGACACGCCGAACTTCGTGGGCAACCGCATCGGCGTGCACTCGATGATGACCACCATCCACCAGATGGTGGAAGACGGCTTGCTCCCCGAGGACGTCGACGCCATCACGGGCCCGCCGATGGGTCACCCCAAGAGCGCGTCGTTCCGCACCGCGGATCTGGTCGGCCTCGACACCTTCGTGCACGTGGCCAAGAACTGCGTCGAGTCCCTCCCCGACGACGAGGAGCGAGACGTCTTCGAGGTCCCGAGCTTCATCGAGGGCATGGTCGAGAAGAAGATCCTCGGCAACAAGACGCGCGGCGGCTTCTACAAGAAGACCAAGGCCGGCATCGAGACGCTCGACCTCGAGACCCTCGAGTACCGCCCCAAGGGCGGCGACGCCGACATCAAGAAGGCCGCCAAGGCCATCGGCAAGATCCCGGACCCCGCGGCGCGCGTGAAGAAGCTCGTCGCGACCGAGGGCAAGGTCGGCGACTTCGCGTGGAAGGTGCTCAGCAAGAGCCTCGCCTACGCGGCGCGCCGGATCGGGGAGATCACCGACGACGTCGACGCGATCGATGACGCGATGAAGTGGGGCTACAACTGGGAGCTCGGCCCGTTCGAGACCTGGGACGCCCTCGGCTTCGCCGAGACGGTCGAGCGGATGCAGAAGGACGGCGTCGCGCTGCCCGAGTCCGTGCTGAAGATGAAGGCGTCCGGCGCGAGCGGCTTCTACCGCGAGGACGGCGCGGTCTACGACCTCCAGAAGGGCGACTACGTGTCGCGCGAGGAGGACCCGCGCAACGTCACCTGGCCGCAGATGACGAGCGGCAAGACGCCGGTCTTCAAGACCGACGGCGGCAAGGGCTTCGACCTCGGCGACGGCATCCTCGGGGTCTCCTTCAGCACGCCCTACAACACCATCGACACCGGCTCGATCGACGCGCTCTGGAAGGCGGCCGACGAGGCCGAGAAGAACTTCCAGGGCATCGTCGTCTTCAACGAGGGCCAGAACTTCTGCGTCGGGGCGAACCTCGGCTCGGTCGTGATGGCGTCGATGAACAAGCAGTGGTCGGACATCGAGACGATGGTCGACCGCTACCAGGGCGCGACCCAGCGGCTGAAGTACGCGAAGGTGCCGGTCGTGGCCGCGCCCTTCGGCATGACGCTCGGCGGCGGGCTCGAGCTCTGCTTCGCGTGTGACGCGGTGCAGGCGGCGGCCGAGACCTACTCCGGCCTCGTCGAGGTCGGCGTCGGGCTCATCCCGGGCGGCGCGGGCAACCTCAACATGCTCTGGCGCGCGCTCGAGGGCTTCCCCGAGGGCATGACCGTCAACACCTACGACGCCGTCACGCAGGTCTTCAAGAACATCGCGATGGCGAGCGTGGCGACCAGCGCGGTCGAAGCCCAGCACAAGGGCTACTTCCGCTGGAGCGACGGCGTGAGCTTCGATCGCGCGCGGCAGCTCCACGAGGCCAAGCAGAAGGCGGTGGGCATGGCGACGAGCGGCTACCACCCGCCCGCGCCGCGGGCCTACAAGCTGCCCGGCGACAGCGGCATCGCGACCCTCGAGATGATGGTCGACACGCTGCTGGCCGGCGGATACGCGACGCCGCACGACGGCACCATCGCGAAGAAGCTCGCGGTCGTGCTCTGCGGCGGACGCGGCGGCGCCACCCACGAGGTCACCGAGCAGGAGATGCTCGACCTCGAGAAGGAGGTGTTCGTGAGCCTCTGCGGTGAGCAGAAGAGCATCGAACGCATGCAACACATGCTGACCACCAACAAGCCCTTGCGTAACTAGTTGGAGGGTTTGATGCAAACCCTCCCCCCATGGGGCGGAGCGCCCATGGGGCCCCCCTCCCGACTTCGGGCCTCCGCGCGCTCCGCGCGCTGCAGCCCGCCCCCAGCGGC
>JAOYNT010026473.1:0-15294 GCA_037575995.1 Lingulaulax polyedra | reverse complement strand
CGCCGCAACAAAGCTCTGTTTGAACGTGTCGCGCGCCATCAAGCGCCAGCGGCGCGGCTGCACTCTGGCCCAATCTAGCCAAGGGCCCAAGCTTTGCCTGCGATCAGGCAGGTGCGCGACGTCGCTGTGCTCGCGGACGGTGGCGAGCTCCTCCGCCAGCGTGTCGAGCCAGTTGCCGGCGTCGTCGAGGAGCACGCCCAAGTAGGGCGGCGCGTGCGCCACCAGTCGCGCCACGCGCGCGATCCTGGCCGCGCGCACCAGGCGTGCCGCCGTGGGCGCCCCCAGCTCGTCGCGGACCTGCTCGTCCGTCTTGCTGGGCTTGCCGTCCTCGTAGCGGACGCCAGCTATGCGCCTGAGCGTACGGCTGTACTGCTCGGCGAAGCTGCTGAAGGCCGCGTCGGGGACCTTGGGCCACGTCGCCGCCTGGTAGAAGAGCCGAGTCCAGGCGTAGGTGGCAGCGGCACGCCGCTGCGTGCTGGTGCTGAGCGCCGGCGCCCCCAGCAGCGTGCGGTGCAGCGCCGCGCAGGCCCCCTGGGCCGTGGCCGCCCTGTGCTGCAGCTCGGCCCTCATGCAGCCGTCAGCAGCAATGTGGCTGCCAAGGTGCGGGTACGCCCGCACAATGCGCAGCTTGACGTTGCCATCGAGCTCTACGACGGCGCCGCTGCCGATGAGCGCGTCGATGCGCGCTGCCTTGCTGCCAGGCCCGCGGAAGGCGACGACGGCCTCGGTCTTGCCCGGCTGGAAGTTCATCTCCAAGCCGAACTGCCGCGCGCAATCGTTGGCAATGGCGGCCGTGCGGCCGAGCGCCGCGATGATGCCGCAGGCCGGGGCGTCCACGGGGATGGCGAAGTCGTCGTGGTACGAGACGTCGCTGGCGCTGCGCGCGCACTCCGGCCGGCCCAGCGAGATGCGCGGCTGCTTGGCCACGGCAGGAAGCCGCACGAGCAGGCTGGCCCTGTCCAGCGCAGTCTCGAGGGTGTCGAGGAAGTACTTCGCGAGGATCGTGAAGAGCGCCTCCGCGAGTGACAGCCCCGGCATGGCCCCCGTCGTGTAGGCCACGCACTGCTCCGTCCCCTGGCACGTGAAGAACGGCGCCGCGAAGAGGCTGGCCACGACGGCCGCCTGGTGCTCAGGGACGCCGATGCGGGCCAGCACGCACTTGGCGGCCTCGTGCAGCTCGCCGCACTCGCCGATGCGCTGCTCCTCGGGCAGCCCCAGCATGTCGAAGAGCGGCACCGAGTAGAAGGCGGCCTTCGCGTCGCCGAAGAGCATGGCGGCAGAGCGCTTCTTGTTGGCGGCCCGCTGCAGCACCGCCCGCACGCGGTGGCTGGCGAAGTCGGTGCCACGACGCAAATGGTCCCCCATCTGGGTAGGCCGCAGCTGGGCCTGCAGGTACGGCAGCAAGCGGCCGCGCTGCGCGGCCTGCACAAGCTTGCTCATGGCGGGGCCGAGGAGGATCTCGCCGAGTGTCCAGATCGCGGTGATCGCGAGCACGCCCGGGACGTCGTGAACCAGCGCGAGGCCCGCGAAGCCGAGCCCAGTGACGGCGGCGCCGAACACCAAGAGCGGACGGTGCGGCCATCGGCGCGACAGCGACGTGAAGGGGACTTCGAACAGGACGATGAGCACGCCGCTGAACGCGAACGCCGCTCCATAGACGGCAGGTGACAGGGACAGCTCGTCGACCATGTAGAGCGGCATCGTGGAGATCGCTTGGAACGCGACCATGGCGACCAAGCCCGTGGCCAGCAGATGCAAGGCGAACGGCCACCGCGCGCCAGCGCCCACGCGGTCCCGGGTCGGGCCGGTGACCGGGCGAACCGCGAGCGAGCGCGCCACGGGCAGCGCCAAGACGGCGGCGGCGAGCAGGGACGTCCCGGCGTCGACCGCGAAGAGAAGGCTGTACGAGATGGCGGCGAGGCCCCCTCCGAGGGCGGGGCCGATGCTCATCCCGAGGTTGACGGCCAACCGCAACACCGCGAAGGCCTCGCGGCGATGCTCCGGCTCCACGAGATCCGCCACGACCGCGAAGCAAGCCGGGCGAAAGGACTCTCCGATCACCGACCAGACGGCGACCAACCCGATCACCGCGTACATCGAGGTCAAGGTAGGCACGAGGCCGAGCGCCACGGCCGTGCCGAGCAGCGAAACGACCATCACCGCCCTCGCGCCGACGCGCGACACCAACCAGCCCGCCAGCGGTCCTGCGAGCAGCGACCCCGCTCCGTAGACACCGAGCGTCCATCCCGCCGTCTCTGCCGGCAGTCGCCTCTCCTCCGTCAGGTAGAGAACCAAGAACGGCAGCGCCATGGTTCCGCTGCGGTGGACGAGGGTCGCGGCGAAGGCAATCCAGATCGGGCGCGGCAGGCTTCTCACCGAATGAAGAATCGTCTACCCCCTTCCTCGTGCTCGCGGGGGCGCGGACCGCCTCGCCGAGGTCGAGCCTACGTCGAGCTCGCAAATGGGCACCATGCTCGCGAATGTCCTCTAGCATGATGACGCGCCCGTCGGGTGCGGCCGGTCGCCATCCAGCTGACCCACGTCCACCAACGGACTCGCTGTGGCTTGCCTCGTGTTCGAGGACAACCGAGCCAGAGCCTTCGTGCTCGCGCAGCGGTGGATGATGAGGCGCCCCCCTCCTCGAGCCGTGGGTTGGATCAACCCAGGTCGCGCGGCTGGCGACAGTCGTAGATGACATCGCGGCGAGACATTCGGAACGATCCGTCTCGGGCCAGGTGATCGGCGAGTGAGACCCGAACCTCCTCGAGGAGCTCAGGCCTCATCCGGCCGCTTCGTAGCGCTTCTTTCACGAATGGCAGCGTTCTGAGGTAGCGCACCATGAAGACCTCGCCCGGCACGTCGAGCTGCGCGTGCCATGGCTCGACGATGTGCGCGTAGTCGCAATCCACCCGCTCGACGACATCGAAGCGCTCGCGGAGGAAATCCTCGGCGTTGCCGGCGCAGAATGGCGCCACGCGCGGCGACGAGCTCGGGATCGGTTCGGTGACGGGCACGCCGGCGGCTTCGATGGCCGCTGCGGCGCGCGACAGGAGAGAGTAGACCTCGCCCATGTGCACGCGCTCGTCCACGGTCGTCACCAGCGCCCGACCATCCACAGCGAGAACCCTCGCGAGCTCCCCGACGGCGGCGCGAACGCCATCGGGGCTGCCGCACCAGTGCAGCACATGCGTCGTCATCACCCGCGCGAAACACCGGTCTGCGAACGGCAGCTCGCGGGCGTCCGCGCGCCGCGTGGTGACACCCTCACGTTGGAGCAATGGGTAGGATGCACAGCGCTGCACGAGATCCGCGTCTTGATCGGTGAGGACGAGCTCGCCCCGGGCGAGGACCGCGTCGAGGAGCGGCTGGCCGCCCGTTCGCCAGAGGTGGGCATCGCCGACGCCGATCTCCAGAGTGTCTCCGCAGCGCTCGAGCACCCCGGAGCCGACGATGTAGTCCGACAGGCGCTCGTGTACTGTCCGGCCCTCCAGCCGAAGGGCACGGAACGCCTCCCAGACAGCGAGCTCGTCCAGAGTGCCGTCCGCGCCTTCCGCAGCCGTGGTGATGGCGCTCATCGCCCCATCGCTCCCATCCAGCACATCGACATCGAAAGATCATAACATCGCTCAGTGCGCCGACGCGCGGCGACTGACCTCACGATGGCACACGCTCGTGCGTTCACACGCGAGATCGCCGGAGGCGCAGCGCGTTGGCGATCACGGAGACCGAGCTGAGGCTCATCGCCGCGGCCGCGAACATCGGCGAGAGCAGGAGGCCGAAGACGGGGTAGAGCACCCCCGCCGCCAGCGGGACGCCCGCGGTGTTGTAGGCGAACGCGAAGAAGAGGTTCTGGCGGATGTTCGCCATCGCCTTCGCGGAGAGGCGCCTCGCCCGGACGATGCCGCGCAGGTCGCCTTTCACGAGCGTGACGCCCGCGCTCTCCATGGCGACGTCGGTGCCGGTGCCCATCGCGATGCCGACGTGGGCCCGCGCGAGCGCCGGCGCGTCGTTGATCCCGTCGCCCGCCATCGCGACGACGTGGCCGCTCTCCTGGAGCGAGGCGACCTTCGCCGCCTTCTCGTCGGGGAGCACTCCGGCGATGACCTCGTCGATGCCGAGCTTCTCGCCGACGGCGCGGGCCGTCGTCTCGCTGTCGCCGGTGAGCATCACGACGCGGAGCCCCTCGGCGTGCAGCTCGCGGATCGCCTCGGGCGTGCTCTCCTTGATCGGGTCCGCCACCCCGAGGATGCCCGCGAGTGCGCCGTCGATCGCGACGAACATCACCGTCTGACCCTCGGCGCGGAGCGCCTCCGCTCGCGCCTCGACATCGGCTGGGTCGATCTCGAGTGAGCGCATCATCGCGAGGTTGCCGAGCGCCACAGAGCGACCGTCCACGTCGCCCCGGACGCCCTTGCCCGTGACCGACTCGAAGTCCGCCGCGGAAGGAAGCGAGAGCCCTCGCTCCTCGGCGCCCCGGACGATGGCCTCGGCCAGCGGGTGCTCGCTGCCGCGCTCCAACGCCGCGGCGAGCCGTAGGAGCGCCTCCTCTTCCACGCCGTCGACAGGCTCGACCGCGACCAGCGCGGGGCGCCCCTCGGTGAGCGTCCCGGTCTTGTCGACAACGAGGGTGTCGACCTTGCGGAGCACCTCGATCGCCTCCGCGTTCTTGAAGAGCACGCCCAGCGACGCTCCCTTGCCCGTCGCCACCATGATGGACATGGGGGTCGCCAACCCGAGCGCGCACGGGCACGCGATGATGAGCACGGCCACCGCGTTGATCAGACCGTAGGCCATCGCGGGGTCGGGACCGACGAGAGACCACACCACGAACGTCACGACGGCGGTGACGATGACGGTGGGCACGAAGTACGAAGAGACCACGTCGGCGAGCTTCTGGATCGGAGCGCGACTGCGCTGGGCGTCTGCGACCATGGTGACGATGCGGGAGAGGAGCGTGTCCGCGCCCACCTTGTCGGCGCGCACGAGCAGCCCACCGGTCCCGTTGATGGTGGCGCCGATCACCGAGTCGCCGGCCACCTTCTCTACGGGGATGGGCTCGCCCGTGACCATGGACTCGTCCACCGCGCTCGACCCCTCCAGCACCTCACCGTCGACGGGGACCTTCTCGCCCGGCCGCACACGAAGCCGGTCGCCGAGGACCACGGCTTCGAGCGGGACGTCCTCCTCGCTCCCGTCGTCGTTCACGCGCCGCGCGGTCTTGGCCGCCATGCCGAGCAGCTTCTTGATCGCCGCGCCGGTCTGGCTCCGCGCGCGCAGCTCGAGGACTTGGCCGAGGAGGATGAGCGTGACGATGACGCCCGCGGCCTCGAAGTAAACCGCGACCTCGCCGCCGTGGCCGCGGAAGGACGGAGGGAACACTTCCGGAAGCACGGTGGCCACGACGCTGTAGACGTAGGCGACGCTCACGCCGAGCCCGATGAGCGTGAACATGTTGAGGCTCAGGTTCTTCACCGAACGGACGGCCCGGACGTAGAAGGGCCACGCGGACCAGAGACAGACGGGCGTCGCGAGGGCCAGCTCGACGAACGCGCGAGTGCGCCCCGGCAGGAGCCCCGAGATCGGTCGACCGGGCAGCATGTCGAGCATCACGATCGCGACGAGCGGGATCGAGAGCGCCGCGGCGAACCAGAAGCGGCGCGACATGTCGCGGAGCTCCGGGTTCTCTTCCTCGTCCAGCGTGACCGAGCGCGGCTCGAGCGCCATTCCGCACTTCGGGCAGTCTCCCGGCGCATCTCTCACGACCTCGGGGTGCATCGGGCAGGTCCACTCCGTGCGCGTGGCGACGGCCGGGACCCCCTTGGGCTCGAGGGCCATGCCGCACTTCGGACAGTCCCCGTGCCCGATATGCTCGACCTCCGGGTGCATCGGGCAGGTGAACAGAGTTCCCTCCGGTGCCGGAGAGACGTCCGACGTCGCGTCGGCTTCCAGGTAGCGCTGCGGATCAGCCTCGAACTTGTCGCGGCAGCCCGCGGAGCAGAAGCGATGCATCTGGCCGCCGTGCTCGAAGCGATGTTTCGCGTCTTCGCCGACGGTCATGCCGCAGACAGGATCTCGAAACGAGCCTCGCGGTGCCTCGGCGGACCCTCGTGCTGCTCCGCTATGATGCGCAGAATCGTGTTTCATACGTCCCTTCAGCAGCCCCGACAGTTCTTGTCGAACACGCGGATGAGCTCCTCGATCTTCTTGTCTTGCTCGGACGGGTCATCGCTCTCGAAGGCACCCTGCACGCACGTCTGGATGTGCGACTCGAGCATGATCTTGCTGACCTTGGAGAGCGCCGCGCGGACGGCCGCGACCTGGATCAAGACGTCGACGCAGTAGCGCTCGTCCTCGACCATTCGCTGCACCCCCGCCACCTGCCCTGCGATCCGGCGCATTCGAGCCTCGACGTTTCTCTTCTGATCGGCGTCCAGCATATACCCCTACCTGGGTATAGGTATATACACGGATCGATCGCCGTCAAGATGTCTCGTCGCTCGCCGTTGGCCCCTATGCTCCGGAGCCGGGCTCACTCGGGGCAGCGGAGAACCGCGAAGTGAGGGATGCACGTGGAACGCCCCGGAGTGGCGCCGACCCAGGCGACCGCAACCCGGTCGTGTCCGAGCGCGGCCCCCGGCGGGTGGCACCCGTGTGGCCCGGGCTCCGCGAAGCCACGCTCCGCCGTCTCGAGACCGATGGTTCGAACGATGACCTCGATCTCGGAGGCGCGATCCGCGTGGCGCCGATCACGTCCGAACGCGATCCGTCCATCCACATGCAGCTCGGGGTGCCAGCTGTAGAGGCCTCCGGTCCCGTCCCAGCGAAGGACGTCGCGGACCTCTCCGGTGGGGGCGACGTCCGTGACGACGAGCTCCGCATGGCGCCACAGAACACGCGCGTGTCCGGACCGCAGAATTCGGATTTCGCCACCATCGGAGTGCGGCGTCCGGCTCGCGACGCGTCGAGTCCAAGTCGGGCCGACCAGGTCGAGGGCACCCGACGAAGACGCCGGCTCTGCCGTCCAGCGGAGCCAAACGAGATCCGGCCCGTCGCGCGCCAGCGCCTGAGGAGCCGCGGGGAGCTCCGCCACGAGGTGGGAGGGCCCTGTGTCGGACAGCTCCCAGACCGCCGGGGACTCGGCGCGCCGGGTGGCCACCAGGACAGGTTCCGCGGAGGCGTCGACGATCAGCCTTCCGCCCCGCAGCTCCTCAGGACACAGCGGCGGGCCGAGCGGCGTGCCCAGGTCGTCGAGCCAGCGCAGGCACCCGCGGGCTGGGAGTCGATGCGGCTGCTCCAGCCACGTGAGCAGCAACCCGCGGGGGGTCGCGTACAGGCGTGGAGCGTAGGCCCGGGCCTCGTCGGCGCCGAGCAGTCGCGTTTCCGCCAGGACTCGACCGTCGGCGTCGAGCGCCGCGGCGATCAGCTCCCCCCGCCCGCTCGAGTAGTCGACGAGCGGATGGGTCCACACCGCGACGAATCCGCGGCCCGACGCG
This sequence comes from Lingulaulax polyedra, assembly GCA_037575995.1. NCBI lineage: Eukaryota > Dinophyceae > Gonyaulacales > Lingulodiniaceae > Lingulaulax > Lingulaulax polyedra. Next base: position 7,801 of record JAOYNT010026473.1, on the reverse strand, counting down.
ACCACCGCGGGAGACGCGGTGTTCAGCCGCGCCGAGCCCCAGATCCACGGCTCGGCGACCGGGTGGAGCTCGCACGCGAGCGCTGGCTCGGTGTCGGTGGATCCTGCGTCGACACCGATGGCCGCGAGCCCGCTCCGGCTCCCGCACGACGCGAGCAACCAGAACACGAGGAAGGTCGCGCGCCAGGGTTGCAATCCACGCGCTCCTCGTCGCGAACGGTACGTGGGACCCACGCTCCGAGCGTAGCGGGCCGCATTGTATTCGGCTCGGTGTGGGGAGCCTACGTACGGAGCGGCGCGAAGGTGACGGTGAGATGCTGGGCTTCTGCGCGTTCAAGCGCGTGGAGATCAACGTCGATGTTGGACGTGAGCTCTCCGGTCGCGCAGCCGTCGTCCGGGTCGTGACTCGCCTTGCACCCCCGCGCGCGCGGTCCGCAGGGCGCTACCCATCGCACCACAGTACGAGCTCGCACGCGGTGCAGAGCGGGCCGCAGCAGGTGCGCTGCTCGAGGATCTCGAGATCTCGGACGCCGGCGTCGAGGAGGCATTGCTGGGCGACGAAGGTCTCCAGCTCGTACTCCGTGGTCCGAGAGCAGCGGTAGATCTCGCGATCCTCGGCGGCGATGGGCGCGTCGTCCGGGATCGGCACGTCCTCCACGAGCCAGGCGACGGAGACGCGCACCATCTCGTCGCCGCGCGGCACGAACTCACGCAGCACGTCGCCGATCGTGTTCGTGCTGTTCCACGTCGGGTGCGCCCGCACGAGGTCGTCGAAGGTCAACGCGGCCGGCGGTACGCGCTCGAGCTGCGCGGTGAGCTCGAGGGTGAAGTCGACGTACTCGTGTACGTTCAGGTCCTCGTGACGGAGGGTCCCGTCCGGGTGGACATGGTAGCTCCGCGTCGCCACGAGGGGCTCGACGGAGAAGGCATCGGGCAGGTCGAGGAGGCGCGGCGCACAGTCGCCGCACTTCGCGGGCGGGGTCGGGGCCGACTCGTAGGGGCCCCCGTAATGCAGGACTGGGCTCACCCACGTCGCCGCCGGGTCGTCCTCGAGCTGGTACAGCTCCACCACGCGTTTGGGATCCGCGCCGACGAGCCGCAGGAGATGACCGGGACCGGAGGTCCAACGAGACGGCTCGTCCTCGAACGAGAGCGATCTCATCGGCAACGAGACGGCCATCGCCTCACCCGTGGGCATCTCGCCGTCGCGACCCCAGAACGGGAGGACGCCGCCGTTGTCGTGCGCTCGTGCGGTCCCCCGGTACACAGCGACGTCGCCACGGGCGAAGCGCGAGACCTGCTCGTCGAGCTCCTCGAGGTGGCGGTCGAGCACCGCGTCGAAGACGCGCTGCTCCTCGGTCTCGGGTGAGCCGAACGGTTCGGTCCGGCGCGCCTCGCACCGCTCGGCCGGAACGAAGAGCTCCGCCCGCTCAACCGGGTCGACGAGGACGGGCAGCTCGGGGGGCTCGGTGTCCGGGGGTTCGACGTCCGCCGCTGAGCCGACGCAGCCGAGCGAGCCGGTCGCCAGCGCCGTCGCGGCCATGAGTGTAGTGATCTCGCGCATGGTTCTCCCGTGTTCCTCGCTTCAGCGCGCGCACGGCGTCGTGTCGGACGCGTGCTCGCAGTGGGTGGCATCGCCCGCCTCGGCCTCGGCGAGGTGCGTGAAGGCGCACTCGTGCTCGTCCTCGGTCAGCCCGTCGAGGTGGGCGAGGCATGGCTCGCGGGCCCAGAACGCCGAGCCCTCGCCGATGCCGCACGCCGCCTGGTATCGATCGCAGAACGCCGACGCTTCGCCCGAGGCGCCTCCGCACGCGCGCGGGCGCCAGCCGAGCACGTCGTAGAGCGGCGAGAAGTATCCGAGGGGGTCGACCTCACCGCAGCGTGAGCCGTCTGCGCAGTCCGCGTCGGTGTGGCAGGCCACCGCTCCGAACGCCTCGTCCTCGCCCCAGCACTGCCCATAGCCCCACTCGCCGCCGCTGTAGGTGCAGACGGGGCGGCCCGGGCTGCAGTCCTCGGGTCCGTCGCACTGCGCAAACACGCCGGGAAAACCGCACGGGTGATCGCGCTGCGCCTCGCCGAACCCCCACCCGTCGGCGGCCACGGGCTCGCAGTGGGCGTCCGGCGGGCTGGGCGGGTCGTAGTGCCCGCAGGCGAGGCAGAACGAGACCCCGGCCTCGCACGTGGCCGATCCGCAGGGAACGCCGGGAGTCGGCCCGCCCCCGTCGCCCGCGCCCCCGTCGAGACGCCCGGCGTCCGGGGGGCCGACGCCCCCGTCGTTACGTCCGGCGTCAGGGAGCACACACGCGTCCCCTTCGCAGCGCCCTCCACGCCGCGCGCACTCCGCATCGCCGCGGGGTGCGAGGCAGTTGCAGACCGAGATGCCGGCGCAGCGCGCCTCGCAGCTGAAGTCGGGGCAGGCCTCGAGCGTGCCCGAATCGACGAGCGCGCCTCCGTCGCCATCTCCGGGTCCGGCGTCGTCCAGCGTGTGCACGCTGCCGCAGCCCACCATGAAGACGAAGAACGGGACGAGCCACAGGCGATGCGTCGAATCCATGCCGCCGCCCCTGAGCAATCATCGGACCACGCCATGGTTCCGGCATCTCCAGATGTTGCCCCTCGGCGAGGCCGGGTCAGCTCGGTCGGAATGGCACAGAATGGAACGGGTGCCTGCTAGGGTCGGACGCGGACGACCCGTCCCTCGGAGGGGATGTCGTCGACCATCAGGAAGGCGATGTAGTACCCCGCGGGCAGCTCGACCGACGTGCTCGGCAGCGTGATCGTAGCTTGGCTGCCGGAGACCTCCGGGGTGAGCCGCACCAGCCGGGGCACGCCGCCATCCATCCAGTGAGTCACCGCGGCCGTGCCGATCAAGACGACCGAGGTCGGTGCGCGCGTCTGCGAGAAGCCGAGCGTGAGCGTGCCGCCTCGGCCGAGATCGGTGCCCGAGATCGAGTCGATGACCGGTCGGGGCCCGCGGAAGAGGTAGGGAGGCTCGAGCGCCTCGATGCTCGCCTCGGGCGCCGGGCAGCAGGCCTGATCGCCGGTGCCGCTCGTGGTGATGACGCGGCCGTCCGGTACCAGCAGCGTCAGGGCGTGATACTCGCGGGGCATCGCCATGGGCTCGAGGTTGCGCCACGCGTCCGTCGTCGGATCGTAGAGGTCGGTGGTGGCCACCTCTCCGAATGGGTTGGTCGGTGCGGAGCCCTGCTCGAGCGTGCCGCCGGCGGCGAGGACCCGCCCGTCGGGGAGCAGCACCACCTCGGCCTGCGAGCGGATCACGTCGGGGGAGTCGCGCAGCGACCAGGTCCCGGAGGCAGGGTCGTAGCGCTCGGTCATCGCGGTGCCGGCGCTGCCCTCGTAGCCGACAGCCAGCGCGGTCCCGTCCTCGAGCAGCACGAGGGAGTGGTCCGAGTGGTCGGGGAAGCCTCGGTCGGTCTGTACGAAGTCGCCGGTTGCCCGCCAGGTGCCCGCCGAGACGTCGTAGAGCTGCGGCGGGGACCACGTCGTGAGCACGTCCCCGTTCAAGAGGAGCACCGAGGGCGAGTACTCGGTCGGCTGGGCGAGCGAGCCGGTTCGGGTCCATCGCTGCGTAGCCGGATCGAAGAGCTCGCAGGTGGCGGTGCGCCGCGCGTCGGGACGTTGGCCGCCGCCGCACGCGAGCAGCCGCTCGTCGCCGAGGCGGACGAGCGACGGGTACCAGCGCTCCTCGTTGAGATCGGGCAGCACCTCCCACGTGTTGGACGCCGGGTCGTAGAGCTTGACGGTACGGACGGCCTCCGTGAACGCGGCCGGCTCCTCGCGGGCTTGGCCTCCCACGAAGATCAGCCGCCCGTCCGAGAGCACGGTCGACATGTGGCATCCCTGCGAAGAGGGCGAGGCGCTCGCCATCGTCGTGGTCCCCGAGCTCGGGTCGAAGATCACCGCGTCCTGGGTGTCGTGACAGAAGATGACGCGCCCATCGGGCATGAGCGTGCCGGACGGGGTCCCGGCAGGGCGCTCCGGCTCGGTGCTCCCGACGACGCTCCAGCGGCCCCGATGCGTCTCTGCCCCGAGCACGAAGTCCACGACCTCGGGGCCGTCGACGTCCACGCTCTGCTCGACGAACTCGCGCCGCAGCGCGGAGGCGCCGACGACGTACGGGCCGTCCCCGAGGCCGGAGAAGCGGTACGCTCCCGCGGAGTCGGTCCGGTCTTCGTCCACGAACCCGGCAGCGGTCACGAGCGTGAGCCGCGCATCTGGGATTGGAGCGCCGCCCGGGTCGCGCACGATGCCCTCGATGGAGCCCGTCCCGACGCCCGCATCGGGCCCCGGCGACCCGCTATCGCCCGCAGCGTCGCGGGCGCCCGAGTCCGCGGCGGCGGGGCCCGAGTCCATCGACTCGCCGGCGTCGCCGATCGGGAGCGTTCCGCCGCATCCTACGAGCACCGCGCCGAGCGCATACATGGCGAGCTGGCTTCTCATGGGCACCTCCGACGACCATGCTGCCAAGAATGACAGCGCCCGAACAGGGACGCCTACGGTGCCGACGCCTCGTACAGCTCGATCGTTCCGAGCGGCGCGCGCCAGCGCTCGATTCGGCGGATGGCCACGAGCCCGGCCTCCGCCATGAGGCCTGGCAGGCGCCCGCGGACGTTGTCCGTGGTCGTTGCGAAGCCGTCGAGGAGTTGCACCGCGACGAACGCCGCGCGCATAAACGGCCCGTGGGGCCGGCCCCAGTCGACCAGCAGCAGCCTGCCGCCCGGTACCAGCACATCGGCCACGCGCTCCAGCGCCTGCCGCTTCACGTCGGTCGAGAGATGATGGAACACGAGAGATGACACCACCACGTCGAAGTGGCTGGAGGGCAACGGCAGCTCCTGGGCCAGGCCCTCGTGGAAGATGATCTCCACGTCCGCGCGCTCCGCCTTTCGGCGCGCGATCCCGAGCGCCTCAGGGTCGCCATCCAAGCCGTGGACCTCGCATCCCCAACGGCGCTTGGCCAGCTCGATCGTGAGCGTGCCCGTCCCGCAGCCGAGGTCGAGGATGCGCCCCCGCGATTCGGTGACCTCGTCGATGAGCCGCCCCTTGAACTCCCTCTCACGCGTGGTCAACGCCACCACGGGATCGTAGAGCCGCGTGAGGAAACGGTAGCGCAGAGCTGGGATGTACTCGGGGTCGTGGGCCGGTCGCGTCATCGCGCTCCACCTCGGGACAGAGTATATCGTGGCCGTGGGAGGCGGCGGGCGGTTGCGCGGCAGGCCCGATCCACTTCTCCCGCGTGCCGGGCGCTAGGCTTGGTGCCGATCGCCGTCGTCCTCGGACCTCGCCGCGCCGGTCCCCGCCAATCGTCGGGGGCCTCGCGCGCTCACGGGAGCGTCGTGAGGTGGAGGACGCGGTGGCCCCGCACCTCACCGATGTAGATGTGCTCGCCGCTCTCATCGATCACGATGTCCTCCGGCTCGGACGGTGACCCCACGATCGTCGCCAGGTCCCAGCGCTGAATGGCGGCGCCGTCCGGGTCGAAGACGAGGACGAGGTCCGCGAGCGAGTCGCAAACGTAGACCCGATCGCGGGCAGCCACGAACACGCCGGTGGGCTTGACGAACGGTTCCCCCTCGTAGCCGGTCCATTGCGCGACAAAGCGCCCGTCCGGGTCGAGCTTCTGAACTCGTCGGTTGAACGTGTCGGCCACGTAGACGTTGCCCGCAGAGTCCGTCGACACGCCCCAGACCCCGTCGAACTCGCCCTCGCCCGTGCCCGTGCCGCCGTAGGTCGCGAGCAGCTCACCGGTGGGCGAGAAGCGCCGTAGCGTGTCCAGCTCGTAGTCGCCCACGAAGAGCTCGCCGCTCGCCGGGTCGATGCCCACGTCGTGGATGTGCTGGAACAGGGCGTCGCCCCAAAGTCGAACGAAGGCGCCGTCGGTCTGGAAGACCTGCAGGCGACTGTTCTCCTGATCGCCGACGTAGATCAGGTCGCCACGCCGCCGATCCACGGCGAGCCCATGAGGGTGGTCGAACTGCCCGTCGCCCGTCCCGGCCATGCCGTAGATCGCGACCAGCTCCCCTTCGGGGGTGAACTTCTGGAAGCGATCCTCGTGCCCCGCGACGTAGACGAAGCCGTCGCTGTCGAGCTCGACGCTGCTCGGCTCGATGAACTGGCCGGGCTCCGTCCCGAACCCTCCCCATGCGTTGACGAACCGGACAACCGAGGGCTGCCCACCATCATCGGCGAGGCTGGCGTCTGCTCCGGCTGCTGCGTCCTCGGTGAGCCCCGCGTCGGCGCCGCCATCTGGCGCCCCGGCATCCTGCGTCCCGGCGTCGATCGGGGGCGCGCTCTCACACGCAAAGAAGATCGTGGCGGCGACCAAGTACACGCACGCTCTTCGATTCTGAAGGACCAACATGTCACCCACTACTGCACAGGCTGAACCCCGGGGGAAGGTCGGCGCTGTCGCGGCAGTCGAGCTCGCCACAGTCCGCGTCGGAGTGACACAGTCCGCGAGAACCGCACATCGCCCAGTTGGCGGCTCCTCCAAACACCAGCCCGCAGCCCTCATCGGCCGGACAATCTTCCGGTCCGTCGCAAGACAGGAAGAACGCTTCGCTCCCTCCTCCCGGCGGCGTCGGTATGCATCGGGGCACGTCCTCCGGCTCCCAGATCGGAAAGCGGCAGACCTCGGAACCCACCGTGCAAACGTCGTCCCCGCATCGAATGCCTGCATGGTCGCCGTCGGGCGCGGTGCACGCGACGTCTCGGACGCACGGCTCGAAGTAGTCGCACGAAGCCAGGCATCCCTCGAGCGCCTCCCGCTCGGGCGAGCTGCAGTCGACGACCCGGCGTTCGCACGTGAGCAGACAGCTCGCGCCCGCGCCAAATGCGTATCCACACGAGTGCTCACAGAGCGCGCGACACAGACTGGTTGGACCTCCATCCGGGGTGCCGGCGTCGGCCGAGTCGATGTCGGGCGGCCCCGCGTCCGGAGGCGCGGATGGAACGCAGCAGGCGTTGTTGTCGACGTCGCCGCAGAGGTCGTAGCCGGCAAATGTACTCGCTGGTGTGCACGGGAGATCCGGGGTCTGACAGGCTCCTCCGCGCTCCCGGCACGAGCTCTCGACCCCTGCGTCCTCGAGCTCGGCGCCGTGGGACTGACTGCAGCCGGGTCCCAGCACGGTAGAAGTCCCAACGTAGATCAGCGCGAGGGCCCGAATGCACTCCTCGTTCATCCCGCCCGGCATAAGCAAGATCCGACCCAGTCACAGGAGTCGTCCGGCGGGCACTGACGGTGTTCCAAACTGTTCCAAGTCGGTCACGTCCTTCGTGGCACACAGCGAGCACTGGCCGCGCGCCCGACGAAAGCTCGGCCTGTGCTATCAAGGCGGCATGCGGCCGCTCGCCTTCCTGACGCCCAGCGCTTACCGGAGCGCGGAGAAGCGAGCCCTCTGGATCGTGCTGCTCGGAGCGCCCGAGTAGGTCGGCTCGGCCGACGCGTCGAAATGCAACCGTCCGGGCGCCAGGATCGTCGGGGGCAGCTCCGCAAGCTCCTCGAAGTCGCCGCGCCGTTGTGGGGCGCGCAGGTAGCCAGCGTCGCGCTGCCGATGACGGACGCCCTGTACATGGGCCGGCTGGACCCCGTCGCGCTCGCGGGCGGGGGGCTCGGCTCGACCCTCCTCGCGACCGCCATCCTCATCGGAGGGAGCGCGCTCGGGGGGATGGCGCCGCGAGTCGCGCGCGCCGACGCCGCGTCCGACGTCGGGGCGCTCGCCGCCTATCTCCGACACGCGCGATGGCTCGCCGGCGCCATCGCGGCGCTCGTCCTCGCGCCC
>JAOYNT010025374.1:0-15436 GCA_037575995.1 Lingulaulax polyedra | reverse complement strand
TTCTTCTCCTTCTTCTCCTTCTTCTCCTTCTTCTCCTTCTTCTCCTTCTTCTCCTTCTTCTCCTTCTTCTCCTTCTTAGCGGCGGTCTCCGTGAGATGTAAGAGCTCGGCCGCGAGCCCCTCGGCCTGCAACCTCGCGGCGGATGCCTTGGCACGTAGCCGTGCAGCGAGGTCCTCAGCAATCAAGGCGTCCTCCTCCGCTTCCTTAGCCTCGCTCTCCGCCTTAGACAGGCGGAATCACAATTTCAATCGCAATCGCTAGTGATTGAAACCCGCTGTCCCGGAGTGCGAGTCACGAACCGCCCACGAATCGCAGACTTCAAATCGCAAACTGCTTAAAACGCTAGCGATTTGAATTCGCAAGAGCCCAAATCGCAGCCAACATGCAGCAAATCGCAGACAGCCATGAGATCCCGATTCGCAAATCGCAACCGCCAAATTGCTAGCGATTTGAACCGAATCGCAAATTCGCAAATCGCAAGTCGCCAAATCGCGCGATCTCGCAGCTCTAAGCCGCCCACGTCCAGCGTGGCCTTGCGCTTAGCAGCGATGGCCTCCATCTGGCCGCGGTGGCGGGTCTTAGCAGTGCAGCGGAGTGAAAGTTAGCACTTGAGCCAATGCTATAGAAACAGCCATCCATTCATTTATGCATGCGCTCATTCACCATGAACATCGCCATTCATCATTCACCGGTCATGATGACTGAATGGTAAACATATGACAAATGAGTGCTCAATGAATGATACGGTATGAATAATGAATGCTGACCAAATGTTGAATGACTGGTGGTGAATGACTAGTGGTGAATGACTCGCGGTGGGTGAATGAGTAGTGGTGGATGACTAGTGGTGAATGGTGAAAGATGAATGATGGATGGCGAATGATTGACGCATGGTGAATGACCACATGATTGCATGATGAGTGAGTGATGGCTGGATAATGACTAAGTAATGCCTGAGCGATGACATCCAACAGTCATCGTGAATCATTCACTACTGGTCATTCATCGATCAGTCATCATTCAATGATGACTAATGGTGATTGAATGACGATTGAATGATGACTGACTGATGAATGACCAGTAGTGAATGATTCACGATGAATGTTCGATGGCCACTGAATGGTGAGTGGTAAATGTCGTTGCTGATGTCGTCCTAGAAGGGCAAACAGACAGACGCAAGCAGACAGAGACAAACACAGAGAGACAGTGAGAGACAGAGAGAGTCACAGAGATAGGCAGGCACAGACAGAGACAAGCAGAGACAGGCAGAGACAGACAGAGGCAGACAGGGACAGGCACAAACACAGACAAGCACAGACAGACACAGAGAGGCACAAACAAACACAGACAGACAAGCAACTTGTCTGTATCTGTCTCCGTCTGTGCCTGCCCAGACAAGCAACGTGTCTGTATTTGAACCAAGCTCTTGCACGCGCATCCGCAGAGGCTCCGATGCCACTCACATGGTAGCCGGCCACGCACCCGGTAGCCTGGCGGAAGGGGCTTTCAGAAAATCCCGGGTAGCCTGGCGGAAGCCTTTTGTGGCCCTTCTTAGGACTTCAGTACCAAGTGCTGAGCCCGTGTTAGCACCTCAATACCAAGCGACCTTCTTAGGCTTGCCCTTCTTGAGGGCGATGTCTTTGGAGGCGATGACGATAGCCTTGCCGGGGCGCAGGATCTTAGAGACCGGGTTGAAGAGGAGGCGTGAGCCGTAGCACAAGGCGCCGCCAGCATAGCCATCCCGCTTCCTGAGTGTGCCACACGCTAAGGAGGAGCTCCCTGAACTTCTGATTTGGGCGCTTACACATTCCCTCCCGTGACTCTGGGGATGGGGGTTATTGCTTTCGCTGTTTAGCATAGGACTGGGGGGGTCCGAGATCGACAACGCACGCAAGCGGGTCTAAGGAGCGCGCGCCCCGGCCCTGAAGAAGTTGCCCTGCACGGGGTCCTTGCCAGCCTGCCCAAGCACGTACTCCACGGCCTCGTCAGGCTTAGCATTGGGGAAGCTGTAGCTGCGCTGTGTCTTGTCCTGGGTAGCAACTGCCTGCCCAAAGCTGGTGAGCGTCACATCCAAGTGACCCTTCTGCTCAAGGCTCCTTAGCAAGGCGTAGAGGGTCTGCGCGGTCTTCGCGTCCTGCAATGCGACCAGCGTTTTGTCACCGTTGCTTAGCTGGAAGGGGATAGCTGTGCTGCTGTCCTTGCCGCTGACAGCGATGTTGCCACCGCCGAAGCCACCGAGGATTGTCCCCTTTGGAATGGTCTTGTCGCCGCCCTCGGCCAGCAAGTAGACAGAGTGCTTGTCGTCCATGAGCAGCACGATGCCAAGTTCTGGGCAGGCCACGGTAGCCTTGACTCCGGTCACAGTGCCCTTGGACTCGTACTCCGCCAGGCCATCGCCGCCCTCAGGTTCGCCCCCCGGAATCTTGGGCGCCTCGCGGTCGTCCTTAGCAGGGTCGCCCCCCTCCTTGACGCCGCCCGAATACTCCGCGAGGAAATTCTTCCACGTGTTGTTGTGCTGGGCCTTGTAGGAAGCGAAGGCCTCAGCGATGTCGTGGGGCGCGTCGCTGAATTCCTTAGCCCAGGACTCCTTGATGACGATCTCACTGCCTTGGAGGGAGCATGCTGTGAGCTGGAGCTTAGCCAAACCTTCCCAGGCCTGCTTGGCCCCAGGGATGCTGGCCAACTCCTCGGACGAGGGCTCCGGCACAGTGCTGATGGGCTCCAAAAGCTTGCCATCGGGGCCCTTCAGGGGCAGCTTGCCGCTTAGCCACTCCATCGCGAGGGCTTGGGCCATGCGCGCCTGTGCGAAGTGGATCCCCACCGCCGCTGCGCTCTTAGAGTTGCCGCTGGTGATCCCGAGGTAGTAGAACGTGCCCATGTTGTGGCTGCGGCCGAGGCTCTGCTTGAAGTCGAAAAAGCCCTTGGCCACGTCGCCCGCGTTCGGGGACAGGTCCACCAAGATGGTCGCGGACGTAGCCTGCCAATTGCTCGCGGGGTCAAAGAAGCTGGACAGGTGGTCCTTTGCGACGTCGGGGCCCTTCTGCGCGGCCTTGAAGAAGCTGTCGCGCTGCTGCGCATCGCACCTTAAGTCCTCGTTCGGGCTTAGCGTGTCGACGTCCAAGAGATCGGTCGAGCGCGGTAGCTGAGACTCCTGGTGGAAGCGGCGGGTGCGCACGCACTTCGCCTTAGCCCAGACCGGCTCCGCGCCGTTCATCACGACGAGGCGGGAGTCCATGAACCAAGGCAGCTCGGTTGTGCGGTTCTCAGCAGCTGGGTGTGGCCTTAGGAAGCTCCGTAGCTCGCAGGAGGTATCCATGCCGCACTGGCGGAAGGCCTTGAACAATTTCACGACCTCCTCGTCGCGAGCCTCGCCGGACTTTTGCTTAGCAAAGTCGGGGGCGATGACCCACGCGGCCGCATCTGGGAGAGACTGCAGGATTGCAGCCACCTGGCCTGCCAACTTCGGGATCTTCGTGAGGTCCCTCGTGTGTGCGACGTTGAAGTCCAAGACGACCAACAGACGCGGGAGGGCCTTGTGGCGTGTGCCGACGATGTCCTTAGCCTCGGCCACGACGCTGGAGACCTGCTCCATTCGCTCCACCACGGTGAACTGCCACTCCTTAGCCATGTGGTCGCGGACCAGAGCCGCCCCTGTCTTGGCCTGGGCCCTCTTGTGCTCGGTAGCCTTCCAGGAGAGGTAGCCCCGCAAGCTCAGCACGCCAAGGGAGAACGTCTGCATAGCCTGGCAGTCCTTGGCGTAGTCAAGCTTGAACAGTTGCAAGCGTGCGGTGGCGGCCGCCAAGAGCGCTGTGTTGGCTTGCTGCGCCTCCGCGGCCATGGCTGCGTCTCCCTGCTGCTGGCAAGCCAACGACGGTAGCATCCCTACAAAGAAGATGTTGGGCTTCCTTAGCATCAGGTTGGCCACCTCCTGGTCCAAGATGCTGCTCAGCAAAACGGAGCTCTCCACCTCCTGGTAGTCCTCTGCGCTTAGTGCCTGCGACAGCACCTCCCGGCCTGCCGGCTCCCACCATTGCACCGTGCGTCGCGCCGCGATCACGTCCTCCGGTAGCTGCATGCGGCTCTTAGACTTACCCTCGGCTGGCACGCTACTGGTCTCCTCCTCGTAGCTCTTGATGATCTTCTGCAGCAAGATGTTGGCCTGCTTGGTGCTTAGCTGCGAATTGTGCTCCACTGCCGCAGTGACTGCGCCCGGGGGGGCAAAGCGAGCCTCGCTGGCTGAGTCGCTCGTGGTAGCGTAGTTGTCGCAGTCGGTCGCGAGTTCTGGGTAGATCAACGGGCTAGCCAGCAATGCATCGCTTAGCGCACAGTTTTTCCAGCTGTGGTGCTGCAGATGCTGCTGCGCGGCCTCCAACATCTCAGGTGTGGCATGCTGCAGGAAGAACGTGATAGCCTTCATTTTGCGCACACCCATGCGGATACCCTTAGCATCCTGCTCGCTCTTGACGGGAGCCTTCTTAGCTCGCTTCTTAGCGGGAGGCGTGACAACCTCGTCGTAGGCCTGCACCTCCGGTAGCGCTTCGTAGAGGCCCGTCAGCTCTTGCAGGGTGGCGACCAGAGTAGCCCTTGACATGCCCCTGACGCTTAGCCCCGACCCCCTCTCGGCGAGGATGATGGTGATCCAGTCGATCGTCGAGACCCCCTCCACAGCAGCGTCCTGCTCCTGGCGGGCGATGGTGTGGACGATCGTAGCCCGGCTGGATCCATCTCCGTAGCGCTCATAGATCGTGGGGATCTTGAAGAAGCTTAGCAGCCAGGAGTGCAACTCCGTGTCGGTGCTTGTCGAGTTGCTTAGCAACGTCTCCGCGAGGATCCAGACTGTCATTGCGGCAACACCCCTAGCGCTGCCATTGCCAAAACAGTAGCGCCAAGCGCTTGTGTCGCACTCTGGCTTCGCGGGCTCGAGGCAGCGGATCGTGATGGTGCTGTCCTCGCGAAGGGGGTGGGGGGTGATAACGTGGTGGTTCCAAGCGACATGAAACGACGTTTCTGGACATAGCCCGTTTCATGTTGCTGACCGCGGGACGGCGACATCAACGTACTTGACGGAAATCTTGAGCAACACGAACGGGGGTTTGCTGCTACAGGGCATCTCATACGGCCGTACTCATGGTTATCATTGGCTTCATGTTGCTGACCGCGGGACGGCGACATGAAACGGGCTATGTCCAGAAACGTCGTTTCATGTTGCTTGGAACCACCACGAGGGGGCTACGCCCCTGCTGATGCTGCTTTTTCATGTTGCACGAGGGGGCTACGCCACCCCGCCCCGTTCATGTTGCTGTCCGCGGGACGGCGACATGAAGGGGTCGGGGGCCAAGCGCCATTAAGGGAGCGGGGGCCAAGCGCCATGAAGGGGGGGGGAGGCAGGGGTCTGCCATGAAGGCCATGAACAGGGGTCGGGGGGCCAAGCGACATTAAGGGGCTGAGGGCCAAGCGCCATGAAGGGGGCGGGGGGCCAAGCGACATTAAGGGGCTGAGGGCCAAGCGCCATGAAGGGGGCGGCGGGTGGGTGGGGGGGGGGGGGTGCTTTACAGGGCCTTAGCTACTTCATTGTCAGTCCTGACGGAAACCCGTAACCACCATGGCCTTAGCCAGCCTCAAGACGTTGTGGTCCCATGGAGTGGCCGGGCCGCGCCACATGGACTCTGGGGCAAAGCTCCACTGCATGATGCTCGTTGCCTTAGCACCCTCCATGTCTTCCGGGCGGCTCCACGCCAAGTACTTGGCAGTGTCCTCCTCGCCCACAAACGTCAAGAGCACATGGGCCTTAGCTTGGATGGCACCAGGGCCCGAGTTGGTCAACTGGTACTTGTGGCACATCTGCCTGAAGCTTAACCCCTCCTGCTTGTTCTTCGTGTAGGTCTCGTTCAGTAGCGCCAACAATTGCACCTGCACGGGGTGGAGGTCGTCCGGGCACGAGGGGCTGGTAGCCAACACTCGACTGCCACGCTTTTTGGGTGCCATCTGTTGGATATGGGTCGCGGAGCCAGGGGGGCGTAGCTCGGACAAGGCTATATAGCAACGGAAGTCGATGTGTCGGTCGAAAAGAGATGTGGGTGAGGATGGGTGGCAATGGCGTGTCGGAATCTTTGAAGCCATTGAAGCGTGTGTTTTACTAAATGCATGTTGTCTGTTGCTTGCCGTCAGACTCTCTACTGTCATCTCTTACTTTACTGTCTTCTCTTACTTTCCATCAGACTCACTCAAACTCTTCCGTTTTATCTTACATTCCGTCAGACTCTCTACCATTTCCCTACTTTCCTTCAGGCTCTCTGCTCTTTTCTCTGCTCTTCCTTTCCTTCAGGCTCTCTCCTTTCCTTCAGGCTAACTACTTGTTTTCTCTTACTTTCCTTCAGGCTCTCTGCTCTTTTCTCTTACTTTACCGCTTTCTCTTACTTTCCGTCAGACTCTCTGCTGTTTTCTCTTACTTTACTGTTTTCTCTTACTTTCCGTCAGACTCGTTACTGTTTTCTCTTACTTTACTGTTTTCTCTTACTTACCGTCAGACTCTCTGCTGTTTTCTCTTACTTGACCGCTTTCTCTTACTTTCCGTCATACTCTCTACTGTGTTATCTTACTTTAAAGTTTTCTCTTACTTTCCGTCAGACTCTTTACTTTTTTTCGTACTTTACAGTTTTCTCTTACTTTCCGTCAGACTCTCTGCTGTTTTCTCTTACTTTACTGTTTTCTCTAACTTTCCGTCAGACTCTTTACTGTCTTCTCTTACTTTGCAGTTTTCTCTTACTTTCCGTCATACTCTCTGCTGTGTTCTCTTACTTTACCAGTTTCTCTTACTTTCCGTCAGACTCTTTACTGTATTTTCTTACTTTACAGATTTCTCTTACTCTCCGTCAGACTCTCTACTGTTCTCTCTTCCTTTACCGCTTTCTCTGACTGTCCGTCAGACTCCCTACCGTCTTCTCTTACTTTACAGTTTTCTCTTACTTTCTGTCAGACTCTCTATGGCTTTCTATTACTCGACCGGTTTGTCTTACTTTCCGTCAGCCTCTCTACCGTCTTCTCTTACTTTACAGTTTTTCTTTTCTTTCCTTCAGACTCTAAACTGGTTTCTCTTACTCCACCGTTTTCTCTTACTTTCCGTCAGACTCTCTACGGCTTTCACGTACTTTACCGCTCCCTCTTACTTTCCGTCAGACTCTCTACGGTCTCCTCTTACTGTCCGTCAGACTCTCTGTTGTTTTCTCTTACTTTACAGTTTTCTCTTGCTTTCCGTCGGACTCTCTACTGGCTTTCGCCTAAGGCCGGCTTAGCCTCGAAACGCCGGCGTGGCCACTCAGAGCTCCAAGAGCTTAGTGACCAACTCCACGCTCTTCTCCAGGCCGATCTTCCGGGTGCTTATGCTCACTCCGCCCAGGCTGTCCCGCTTTAATTCGAGCGCGTCGAGCAACTGGCACTTGTCCGGGACCGGCTTAGCGTAGAAGCTACGCTGGTTGACGCGAACTGTGATCTTCGTGGTCTGGGAGCTGCTGTGGAGGGTGTAGTTCTTAGCCCCCTGCTTGAGCTTCTGTGGCGGGTGCAACTCGGAGGGCAACTCCCGCACGAAGTCACCCTTAGCATCCTCTCCTGCCTCCTCTTCCATACCCGGCCCAGGTGCAATCCAGACTCCCACCTTAGCAGCTGGCTTTTTGTTTGCCGCCGAGGCTGCCTTAGCGAGGGCGTCCTCTCCCTTAGAAGCAGCACCCTGGGCGTCGTCCTGCTCTGGCGCAGCTTCCTTAGCGGCTGCAGGCTCCGCCGCGGCTTTTGGGGATGACCCAGCGGGTGCCTCTCCTGGTGCTTCCTTAGCCGCCTTCCTCTTGGAAGGTGTGAGGCGCGATGTGACTGCGGCACCCTTCGGAGGAGAGGCGGAGGTAGGAGGCGCGGAGGAAGGAGACAACTTAGGCATCGGGGACTTAGCCACGGGCTTCCCGCTCATCGCAGGAGAGGCGGAGGTAGGAGACGTGGAGGAACGAGACAACTTAGGCATCGGGGACTTAGCAGCCACGGCCTTCCCGCTCAGCGCCTGCTGCACACTCTGGGTGTTAGCATGGTGCTGCACATTTAGCTGGCCCAACAGGAACTCCTCCACGCCTTCCATGGCAGGCTGACGGGGTGGGCTAGCTCGAGGTTGCTTCGCCAAATGCCTGTCGACGGTCGACGGACCAATTGTTGGTCAGTTGCCGGTCAGACGTCAGGCGGACAGACAGACGGACAGGACAGGAGACAGGAGACAGGAGACAGGAGACAGGGGACGCCGAGACAGGAGACAAGAGACAGGAGACAGGAGACAGCAGGAGACAAGACAACAGGACAGGACAGGAGAGAGGAGAGGAGAGGTGAGGAGATGAGAGGAGAGCAGCGGAGAGCAGAGCAGAGGAGAGCAAAGAGGAGAGTAAAGGAGAGGAAAGGAGAGGAGGGGCGAGGAGAGGAGAGAGGAGAGGAGGAGGAGAGGAGAGGAGGGGAGAGGAGAGGAGAAGACATGACAAGACAAGACAGGAAGGACGAGGCGCTACAATACAGGACAAGACAACAGTCAAATAAGTTCCCTTATGTTCTGCCAGCATATGTTAAGGAAGTGCGTTGTCTTCCCGTCAACATAGCTTTAGCAATGTAAGTGTTTCCGTTAGTTTCGATCAACATGTGTTGAGCGTGTTCTCTTACTTACTTACCGTCAGAGCAAGACGGAGAGGCACAGACACAAGACAGATGTAGGCGCAAACACGCAGGGTCACGCACGTTGCGCACTTGCTCTGCGCGCGTGCACCTGGCACGATTGCGCAGTGTGTGCTCCCGCACGCTGCACAATAGCTAGTGTACGTGCGCACGCGCCATCCCTCAACCGGCCGGCGCCATTTACGCTCAAGTCAGGAATTGTTAAGAAGGTTAAGAATTTGGCCAGAGATGGTTAAGAAGGGCGCCAAGAAGCACTTCCCTAAGCAAGCCCCGGCGCTCACCAAATGCACCTGGGCCAAGTGGATCGAGTTCGTAAAGGACAACGCCAAGCCGGAGATATTCTTCATCATATGGCTAACGGGCGCGCTGGGCCTACGCTGTGGGGAAGCGGTTGCGCTACGCCGTGAGGACTTCGGACTGGACGCCGAGGAGCCGTATGTGCGCGCGGCCGGGCATACTATGGGCGCTAAGAAATCACCCGGCTACGTCTATGTGAACCGTTCCAACTGGCGCTTCCTCAACCGGACGTTGGCTAAGGGCATCAGCCAGACTCGGTCCGTGGGGACGAAGCATGGCACCCGCACCCGAGAGGAGGAGTACATGCCGCCTGCTAAGGGCTACCTCTTCAAAGCCAGGGCCGGCGCCACAGAAGGACACCTGAACTACATGGCGGTCTACCACAAGATCAAGGAGCTGGCCCCCAAGTTCTTGCAGAAGCTTCAGGAGACAGGCGCTAAGCATGATCTTCGAATCTCCGAGCTCACACCCCACTCGGGGCGCGCCAGCTTCATCACACACTTAATGGCGCAAGGCTACAACCTACGCATGTCCATGAAGCAAGCTCGCCACGCCCCAGGGTCTGTCAAAGTGCATCTCCGCTACGGGCAATTGGCGCTCACCGACATCAAGGCCGCCGTAGACAAAGCGGACACGGCTAAGGCTGGGCTCAACGAAGAAGCTACCCGAGATATGACGGCCAAGGGGCTACGGAGGTCAGCTCGCTTGGCCCAGGCCGAGCTGTCGCGGCGGGGCCTTAGCTAGTCTGTGGGTGATTTTCCACTGTGCAGACCGCCTGGTCAGTTGCTAAACGTATCCGTCGGCTCTGTGATACTGTAAGCCCTTGCACTGGAGCAAAAAGTGCCGACGAGGTTGCACCGTCGTTCATTTGTTCATCATCTATGATTCATCATCTTTCATCATTCACTCATTCATCCTTCGTCAGTCATACATCACATCATTCATTCATCTTCCAGCCATACTCACTCTCGAAGATCTTGTTCTAGAGTCCAGGTAAGACAAACACAAGCAGACACAAGCACAGACTCGGTCTCACACCTTCCATCAGAACACGTTAAGTCACTTCTCACACTTTTGGTCGGAATCCGTTGCGCCATGCCCTCACTTCCCGACGGAATATGTTGAGCAGTTTCTCTTACGCTCTGGCAGAATATGTTGAGCGCTTTCTTGTACTGTCGGCCCACGGATTTTCAAATACTTCTGTTGCTTTCTGTCAGGATACCCTTAGCTGTTTCTCTTACTCTCTGTCAGATAATTCGGCTAACGTCTTCTACTCTGTCAGAACCTTCTGTGCTATTTCTCACACGAGACTCGCCGTCGGGCTCGATTTAACAGTTTATCTTTCTTTCAGACATGTTGAGCCATTCAGCTCACTTTCCGTTATTGCGTTCATGCAACTTCAAATACGTGTGGGGCCTTGGCATGCGTGTAAGTGTGTGTGTGTGTGTGCACAAGGTTGTGCATGTGTGCGGATGGCTGAACGATTAGTGCTGGATAGTGAGTGGCGAGTGGTGAATGTTAAATGCATGACACACGATGAATGGCACACGGTGCATGATGATGCACGGTGCATGATGCATGGTGCACGAGGAAAGATGGATGATGAACGGTTAGCGGTGAATGATAACCAGTGGATGGTGAATGATGAGTGATGGACGCAGGAGCGAATGCGTGAACGAATGAGTGAGGGATGATTGACGAGTGATGATTTGTGAGAGAGATGTGTGTGTCTCTCTCTCTCTTTCTCTTTCTCGCAACCCTCTGTAGCAACACCGCGGGGTGTGGCCAAATCCCTCTAGCCGCCCTGTACGCAACCATGGCCGCGCGAAGCGTCTGGACATTATCACTGAGCCATGACTCCGGCTTAGCCCGCAACAGCTTTCGCACCTCGCGGTCGTTGAACAAGCAGCACCACATGGTGAAGCACTCGGCCGGCCCGTCGTAGCCAAGCTTGTCGAAGAGCTCCTGCAAGTAGCACTGGTCCTCCCCCAGCCGAGCTAAGTGACCCCTGCAATCTGGCCAGCACGCTAGCAAGTCCGCGACGCGTGCGTTATGGACGCGAAGCCGCTGGACTCCTGCAGCGGCCATCTTCGCCTTCAACCACGTGCGAGCGGCCCATAGCGGGCGGTAGGCCCGGGGCGTTTGCTTCAGGACCTTAGCGAAGACATCTGCCACCTTAGCGCACTTCTCCTTCCACTCTGTGAGGTTCCGTGGAGTGGTCACCTCAGCCAACTGTTTGGAGGCGTCCATGTGTAGCCGCACCGCTGCTAAGACAGCGGGCCCAGTGCTCAATGCCTGGGGCGGCCCACTGACACTCAGCTTAACCAATGTAGCCCTTGAACCTTGGGCCTCGCCGGCCCGCCGGACGAGCTTCAGTGCCTTAGCCGCGCAATGGGGCCCGCTGTGGTGCGACACGCCCCGCCCGCAATTCAGTGTCCAGGCCTTCCAGTCTGGACCTGACAACGGGAGCTGGCTTAGCCGCACCACGGCGTCCTGCATCACAGCGAGGACATGGCGAGGGTTAGCCCCCGCCTCTGCCTTATAAGGGGCTTCGCGCACAGCAGCTTCCAGAGTATCACGGGCGGGCCCATACTTTAGCAAGCTCCAGAAGGTCGCATAGGGAGTAGCCGCCTTGGACATGGCCCACTTAGCACGGGTGCATGCGTCTTCCAAGTCTCCGGGCAATCGAGCAGCCTGGGAGGAGTGCGTAGTGCGGTAAATCGCCCAAAGTTGCATGAACTTCTCCTCCGTGAGGAAGTGAGACAAGCTCTTAGCCGAAGGCTTAGCGACCATCTTGCGTTGCCTGGAGCTCGCCGGGCCCTGGCGCAAGCGCAACTCGCTCAAGTTCGTAGCAAGGCCTGCACGGATCACCGCCCGAGCTGCCGCCAAATCAGACTTATAGTGTCCAAGGTAGCCCCCCTGCGCGGGTTTTGCCTGCGCATACCAAGTTCGGCGAGAAGAATGCCAGTACACGAGAGCAAACCTGGACCGCTTAGCCTGCTTCTGCTTGGATCGCCTGCTCGCCTTAACCATCAAGCTACGCAAAGGGATGCCCCATGCGGCGCTTGCCAACTTAGCGGCGTCCAACTGTGTCTTTGCGCTTCCGCAAGATGGGTAGCCCTTCCGCTGCACTTGCCATGACTGGTTCTTAGAATGCCAACTGATGTAGCGGAACCTGCGCTCCATGCCGCGGACAAGAAGCTTGCTTGAACCAGAGTTAGCTATTGCTGGAACATAGCACAACCTAGCAGAACCTTAGCACACCTCAAAAGACCTTGGCAAACTCCAATGAACCCAGGCCAACCTGGGAGATGATGTGATGAATGCGTGCGAGGATGTGTGTGTGTTGAGAGTGTGGTGTGTGACGAGTGATGGGTGATAGATACGTGGATGGATGTGGTGAGGTAAAGGGAGTGTGGCGATGGAGATGGTGCGCGATGAATGATGTGGGCGGATGGTTGTGGTGAGAGAAATGTGATATGATGTGGTACATCTCCCCACACACACGCTACATCCACACATCGCGCTATCCACTCCCCTACATCACTCCACGCTCATCACATCCTCTCAACCACACACTCACACATCACAACCTCACCAACCCCACCCCAACACCTCACACACTTAACACCCAACACAACATCTCACTCTCACTTTTTTTTTCTTGTGTGTGTTTGTGTGTGCTTGTATGTTTTATTCTTTTATTTTTGTTTTTTTGTCTCTTTTTTTTGGGGGGGGGGGTTCTTCTGTGTTTCACTTTCTACTTTGTGTGTGTGTGCGCGCGTGCGTGTGCATGCGCGCACGTAAGCAAGCGCGCGCGCGCGCTCTGGGACTTGTTTAGCTCCCATGAAGAGTAGCGCCGCACGGCCTGTAGCTTCTCCCGGGGGCGCTGCTTAGCCTTCAAACGACGGCTTAGCCCCCTCATGTCCCGAAGTTGAAGGCGAGGGCCTCACGCTCGTAGCTCTTGAGGCGGGAGCGGCGCCGGCCCGTAGCGGGCCAGAAGTACTGGCCAACCCAGGTCCAGTCCGAGGGCGTAGCGTAGTTCCAGAAGTCCATCTCCACGCCGCTGTAGCGCCAGACGTCGAACCACGACCCGCGGCAATTCCAGTAGCCGCCTCGGGTCAGTATCAGACTGACTCAGAATTCGTGAGGTATGGAAAAGATGGAGAGTGTGGGAGTGTGATGGTGTGCATGGTGTGAAGTGCGTGAGTGTGATGTTGTGCGGCAAGGTGGATGTGTGTTGGGAGAGTGTGGAGAATGTGTGGAGATGATGGCGGTGTGGTGATGTGCGTGTGGTGTGTGAAGCGGTGAATGTGAAAGTGGATGAAAATGTGGCGAGTTGTGTGGAGTGAGATGTGTGTGAGAAAGTGATGTAGAAAGTGATGGATAAGAATTTGTGTGTGAGATGACGTGTGGTGTGGTGATGTGGAAGTAGAATGGGTGAGAATGAGTGTGAGTGCGGACAGTATGAAGTGAGATGTGTGAAGCGTGCGGACATGTGGAGTGACGGAAGTGTGAAGCGTGTAGTGAGAAAGTGTGTGTGCGTGATGGGACGGTGTGCGTGTGTGATGTGCATCTCACATTCATCAGCGAGAGGTGATAGAGCGAAGAGTGTGTGTGATAGCGTTTAAGCGTGGTGATGTGATATGGTGAGGAGATTTGTGGCGAGTATATGAGTGAAGATATGAGGATGTGGTATGCGTGCGCGTGCGTTTCCTTTAGTTTCGATCAAAAAGTGTTGAGCGTGTTCTCTTACTTACCTTCCATCAGCGCAAGACGCGCAAGACAAACCTCTTAGACAAACCTCTTCGCGCCAACACGCCGCAAGGCTCTTAGCACTAAGGTCTCCACTGACCCAGAAGTCGAGCCCCGTGATCTGGTGGCTGTCCAAGTCCTCGTGGGGGAACAAGTAGCACACCTTGTGCCTGTGTGGTGACGGGCGATGTCTGCTACAGCCCCCCTCTAAAGGAAATGCGGAAAAGTTAAGAACAAGTCTACAAAAAGTTAGATTTTAATCTTTTCGGATCTGTTTTTTGACCGGTTTCTAACCTTTTTGCTCCATTGTTCATGTTTTTCTTTTAAAAAAAGGGGCTGTAGCAAGCATCGCCGCGCCTGTGGTTCTGGACGTTCTGCGTCTGCCAGCCCTTAGCGTGCCCCTCCTGCGCGCCCTTAGCGGCCTGCTCGCCCTTGCCCATGCCCTTAGTGGCCTGCTCGCCCTTGCCCATGCCCTGGGCGGCCTGCTTGCCCTTGCCCTTGCCCTTAGCGGCCTGCTCGCCCTTGCCCGTGCCCTTAGCGGCGCGGACCATCGCGAGGCGTGCAGCGGAGGGAAGCCTTCGGGGGGAGTACGTTAGCCGTCTGGGTCTGACCCAAGAAGGCTCAGGAATGAATGAACACATACATGCACGCAGACACACGCAGACGCGCACAGACGATACACACACAAGCACACACAGGCACGCACAAACACGCAAACACACAAACATACACACACACACACACACGCATGCGCACGCGCGCACACACGCACACACGCGCACACATGTGCACGAACATGCATCATGAGGACGGTGGGTGTAAATGGCCGCGGCCCGCCTGCCCGCCGGGGGCCCCGCCTGAGTGGGACGAAGCCGACACGCTCTGGGGCGGCTCGTCCTCTGACAAGCCCCGGCCTCGGCAGCTCGGGCCCCGCTCGCAGCGCTCCACCGCGCCGCCTGCCCAAGGAGGTCATCGGCAGCCGACGGCGGCAACGCGCTGCTCAGAAGGGCCTCCTCTCGCACGTGCTCTTGGCCCGGAGGGTGCGGCCATCTACCAGGGCCACTTACTTTCGCGCAGCCGCGAGGTTCCAGGCTTGGGCGCGGCACCGCGGCCTTGCTGTGCATCGCCGCGCTGCGCGGGGCCAGGCAGTCGTGAAGTACCTCGAGCACCTTTTCTTGTCGGGCGAGTCGGTGGTCGAGGCCCGTTTGGCCGTGTACGGCCTTGCCCACGCTTTGATGCTCAACATGCGCGACCCCCGGGAGTTGCCCCTAGCTCGCGAGTCCCTGAGGGGCTATGCCAAGGCGACCCCCGGCCAGCAGCGCGACCCGATGCCGTGGGAAGCGTGCGCGTTGTTGGCTCAGCGGATGGCCCAGTGGGGCAACGCCGGCCTCCACGCGGCACGGGCTCTCGTCGTGGCATTTGACGGTTACCTGCGCCCCTCCGAGGTCCTCTGCGTCTTGGCGTCACGCATCCAGATCACCGAGCAGCAATTGCTCTTGCTTTAGGCGCCAGTCACTGTGGCCCTGGCCCCGCAGAGGCCAGACGACGGCTTCGAACCCGCAGCGCGTACCAAGAGCGGCACCTACGACGACACGGTCATCTACGGCGACCAGGCCAGCCTTCGAGCGGGCCGACATTTCACGGCCCGTCTCCTGGCACAGCTCAAGAGGACCACGCCCGCCACATGGCCGGT